>CABHPQ010145932.1:0-18899 GCA_902168405.1 Peromyscus aztecus
GAGAGAGAGAGAGAGAGAGAGAGAGAGAGAGAGAGAGAGGAGCACATCACCTGGCACACATACCCTTTCTGTGACAGACAGCAGAGCTTTCAGTTCTGGATGCCAACCCAAAAAGATGTTCCAGAACGTTCCTAACCTTAGTCCTCAAACTTGGGACTTTCCTTCTTTGGTGTGAGGAATGTGCTGATTCTAAACATGAAATGAAACCAGAGAAGGGGTCCCCTTCTCCACACACATTTGTTTCACTTATTTAATTAACATCTCCACTTTCATCGAACGACTGAGGTAAGTGCCAAGCATAAGAACCCTTGCCCAACATGTTCATGGTGAAACGTGTTCTCTGAAACAATCGGATCATCTTTTATAGCATTGTTAAATCTACTCAGATACTAAATGGCAATGTGTGTTTTATCCAGGCCGTTAGGAGGATGGGCTTTCAAAGCCTAAAATAATGTCTGGTCAGCCATATCACTCTTTCCATGGAGTAAATAATCAAAGAAAAACTGGCCACATGATAACCCCATGAGAAGAGTTCAGCAACCCATGCTGTCCGCAGAACCCAAGCTGTCTGTCATTCAGTCTGTGTTCAAGGGAATGGTAAATGTAAGTGTCTGTGTGACCTCCAAAACCTCAATTTGAGGTTGAAACCTCTGTAGAATGGCCATGAATGAATCCTGTTGCTAAGTTAAGCCTTCAAGGTTGCTGAGAATTGACACTAAACTCGGTTCTTCATTCCTGGCATAAAAAGATTCAAGTTTCATCATGAAGAATTTTGCACACGCTTTGGCATTCAGGTTCCTTATGGGTGTCACCAATGAGATCCTGGGCGGCACTTAAACCAATAAAGATGTTATTGAAAGAAAGGCTGGGGAAAGTACTGTGCACTCATACCCATAGAAAGAAAACACAGCCCCTTTGTGCACAATTATGTGTGCATGTACACAAGATGTGTGTGTGCATATGGAAGCCAGAGGTGATGGCAACTGCTAACAAACCAATGAGCTCAGAGATCCACCGGCCTCCACACATACCCCGCTTCTAGATGTGTAGATGTGCAGTCCACCCCCCACCCCCCACCCCCGGCCAGTGCTAGACTTATAGGCATGCGCTGCTAGGCCCAGCTTTTACACAAGTGCAGGAAATCTGAACACAGATCTCCACACTTTCAGATCAGGAACTTTGCAAGCTATGCCATTTCCCCAGCTCCCAAAAACATGGTTAATGATAAACTTGAGACACATAATCAACCTTAGATGGCTCATCAGGCTTTGCATGTTTTTGCTCACAATGGAGAGACAGCGTGTTAGTGTGTTATGCCTTATTAATCTCTCTTTTGACAACCTTAGGGTGGTTGAACAGTCCTCCTAAGACCTAGAGTGAAGCAAAACTGGGTTTAAACACAAATGATGTGTCCGTGTCACCGTCACACTATAGCTCTTTATGATCCAAGGGCAATAACCAACAGAGCAAGACTTCCTCCGGAAGCAATACTTAGGGTTTGTTTTCTTCCACGCTGGAAGGAACTCTGGGCTTTGCGCATGACAGGCAAACGCTCTACCACTGAGCGACAGTCCCAGCCCATGAAAATCTCCCTGAGCAAGATCACTTCATAATGACAAGAACATAGAGAGCCAGGACAACCCTGAAACAATTCCATTCAATTAGAAAAGATCAGCCGGTTTCCTTTCACATCAGAGGGAACCATCTAAGGGACGGTAGATTCCCTTACTTGAGCACCTTTGACCTTTCTATGTAAGCCTTACTATGCTTATTCCCCAGAGAGAGTATCTTAGTTACGGTTTCTATTGCTGTGAAGAGACACCATGACCAGGGCAACTCTTATAGAGGAAAAACATTTCATTGAGGCTGGCTTACAGTTTCAGAGGCTTAGTCCATTATCAGCATAGTGGGAAAGCATGGTGGTGTGCAAGCAGACATGGTGCTGGAGAGGAGCTGAGAGTTCTACACCTTGATACTCAAGCAGCAGGAAGTAAACGGAGACATACTTCCTCCAACAATGTCACACCTCCTCCAACAAGGCCACACCTCCTAATAGTGCCATTCCCTATGGGCCTATGGGGGCCATTTTCTTTCAAACCACCACAGAGCGATACATTAAAACGATAAGAACTTGTTATTGAGACACAAGGGAGTACATTCTAAGAAAGTAGGAACACTATGGTGTCCCTTCCCAGCTTCCATTCACCTGGGAATTTGATAGGTACTTTCAAGACAGAATGCATTGGGATTGAGGATGCAGCTCAGTTGGTAGAATTCTAACACAAAGGCTGAGTTCAATCCCAGCCCTACAAACAACAACAACAAAAACCAGCAGGGTGGCACATCTTTATAATCCCAGCACTCAGGTAGGCAGAGGCAGGAAGATCAGAAGTTCAGAGTGACCTTTGGCTACATAGTGAGTTGGGGACCAACTTGAGCTATATCCCTATCTCAAATTAAAAAACAAAAACAAAAACAAAAGCAAAAACAAAAAAACTTACAACAGATGGATCTGAGTGCCACCTAGACATCTACAAAGAATTTCCCTTCATTCCCATCTTTTGGAACATTTTGTGCATAAGAATTAGCATATGAAGCAGGATGAGGTAATACACACTTCTACCTCACTTGGGAGCTGAGTAACAAGGATGAAGAGTTTTTGACCAGCATAGGCTAGCAAGACATTGTCTCAAAAGAAAACAGAACAAAAACAACAAAAAAAGAACTATTAGGAACATATTAAACAGGATGTTAAATTTCGTGGTCAACTTAAGGAATCCTCCACATTCATTTTTACTATCTATTAACTTTGGAACCTGTTCCTATCTGAGAAACCACTCCCCAAACACTGGATTGCCGATAACCAAATAATCATTGTCTTTTTTTTTTCCAAATTAGCAATTATTCAAAATGAAGTCATTGGCTTTCTTTCATATGTTAAATTCCCTATTTTAGAAAGAAAACACAGCGCCTTTGTGCACAATTATGTGTGCATGTACACAAGATGTGTGTGTGCATATGGAAGCCAGAGGTGACGGCAACCATTTTATTAGAAATCCACATAAATCAATAACAAACTAATAGTCTCATCAACAGACACGTAGCAAGAACCCCTAGATATAAGATCCAACCTGGTTGCCAAGGCTGTAAAAACAGATGTTACCTCTGTTTCAAGGGGTTTTTACCCTAATTGGTGAAGATGGACAATACACATTAAATGTGGTTTGTACAATAAAACAATTTCAATGTTGTACAAGAGAAAATAAAATTACTTAATTTTATGTTTAACAAAATTCTGCAGGCTGATTAAAAATGCAAAATTTGTTTTGTTTGTAATGGCTGCTGCTATTTTCTTCTTATTGTAATCCAGTCATTGAAATTGCATTTATCATGCTTAAGATTTTTATTAATCTTCTAGTTCTCCTGCCATAATTAAATCATAGGATGAGAGTGACTCTCTAATTAGCTTTATGGCTTTCCAAAAAGATTCCCCCGGTTCTTTTGTAAATGAACTGTCACTATAAATTATTCAGTGTACCTAAATGGTTAGACAAACATGACATACGTTTTTAATAATAAGTCAAAATGTATGCATCAGACTCGATTCTCCTACCTACTCTCAATACTCGGTTCACTCATCAAAATATTGCATCTGGTCCATTTAAAGTCTCATGAATTCTATGGCTGATTTCATGTGATGACGTTAAGAGAAAACCATATAGAAGCTTGCCTGTCATGGCTAATGTGGCAGTGACCCATGGCCATCCTAATGCCACTCTAACAATCAGAGTAGCGTGACAAATACACTCTCTCCACAATCATGATGTGCTTCTATGTGGTAAAGATGCTGGTGCCGTTTCAAGAGTCGCACGTCTTCCACAGGCAGACATTGCTTTCTCAAGTTCATGTTTGCTGTTATTCCATAGCCCCACCCCCCGGGACACTCTTCAATGGATTGCTTAACAGAATGAGCAGTTCCAGAAAGAGCTGTAACCCTGAGAGGCTGGGTAAATGATGAAGGACCGGCGGGAAATCCTCAGAGGTTATCCACGGAACAAGTTTGGGGCAGGTAGAACAGCACCTCAGCTCAGAAAAGTAGCAGGCCACCCGACCAAGCTCGGGAAAGCGGGACATTAAGAGGGCAATAGGGACAGTCCATTCAGCTCCAACCCCAGGCTTCGCCCTCTGAAGCCATCAGGAGGATCTGGGAGGCTGTGGATAGTTAAAGTGGGAAACAACCACTGAGTTCTTCGATTCCCTTCAACCCTGATGACAGAGGATGGGGCCAAGAATCAGCTGGAGTGTTTAGGACAGGAAACTCATACCCAGAAGCAGACTTGAACATCTGGAAGTTTCCATGACCCCGTGCTTTAAGTTTCCAGTCCCCTTCCTCTCCACAAGGCATGTGGCCTTCAGACAGGGACAGTTAAATGTGGCCTTTTCCTAGAGGAAACGAGCCCCTGCTGAAGCTGCGGCAGAACATTGAAAGGGGAATCCAGGAGGCAGAATAAGGAGATAATAATACAGTAGCCTCCTTGCAGCTGGCGACACCGCCTCCTTAAAATGATTTCCTCATAGTTCAGTGCATCCTGTAACACGGTTCACACAAAGGAATGGAAAAGATGCATCACACCTCGGTTTGCCCTGTAAGCCAGTGTGCCTGAATTCAGAGCCATATAACCCACAAAAAAAAAAAAAAGCTGGGTTTATGCCTGTAATCCTAGGTGCTGGGGGGAGGAGTGGGGGTTCTTTGGGACTCCATGTACAGACAGTATTAAAATAAAAACAGGTGGAAAAGTAGTCAAGAGAGGCAACATCAACCTATCTCCTACACACACACACACACACACACACACACACACACATGCCTGTACACCAACACAAGTGTACACATGCACATGGAGATTTTTATATATATATATATGTGTGTGTGTGTGTGTAGAGAGAGAGAGAGAAAGAAAGAGACATATAGCACACAGAGACAAAGGAAGGAAGGGAGGGAGGGAGGGAGGGAGGCAGGGAGGGAGGCAGGGAGGGAGGAAAAAAGGGATCAAGAGACCCCTAAATTCTTCAGTTTCTGTGTTCTCACCTTGTTCATCATAGTTTTGATCTTAAATTAGATACCTATTTAAAGGAACCCCCCACCTGAACCAGTATCTTAGAAAACACAACTAGCCACTTCAGAGCATGGACTCTAAACAGCATCCCGAGGGTCAGGCCATCAGGAAAGCTATTGTGGGCAGAGCTGAGGCCTCGTTAGGAACTGAGATGTAAGCCCTGCTCTTCCAGGAGTGAGTGCAATTCATTTCTCTGTCCATACTCTCCCATGTTTACCCATAACGTTATGAAAGGAAAGCAAATGACACACTCAAGGAAAATAAACAGCATAAGAGGAAACTCAGCAGGAGACCAGCCTGAAACCTTTAGAACCCGGTGACACAGCACCAAGACCAGCAAAGACAAAATGCAAACCACACCAAGCCGTCCAGCAGGTACAGGGCAGGCAGAGGCTTTTCCTGTAGGTGGCTATTTTGATATTGTTCTGTAATACTGACATCTTAAAGCTATCTTTGGCTCTCCAGATGTTCTGGGGTTACGTGTGAGTAGGTAAATGGCTAGGAGATGATAGGCAGTTTGACTCAGAGCGAACTCATTCCTGATTACGTCTTCCACAGGCAATGAACAACCGTGGACTTTTAATGTAATTAAATGTGAGATCCATGTAACAGTCAAAGAGTCTTGAGGACAGCTGGTCCTCTTTCAGTAATGAGACTTCCAGACCAAAGTGCACACATGGTGTCATAAATCACTGCCATCAGTCACATCGAGAAAGACCTGCAGAGTCCCTCCCTGGTCCTTCACTCTCTTTTCTACCCGACAGTGCCAACCCATGTCATCGTGCGTTCTGGTAATTCTTAGTGGCATCTCTTACCCCACACTCTAAACATGTGAGAGGTAAGTTGTAATTTCCACGCCGTTTAAGAAAATTGCCTCATCTTTCATTCATTAAACACGAGCACCACGTTCCTTGAGTTTGGGAAGTGGTTAATTTTAAAATGTCTTTAAAATTAAAGCAATTAGGAAGCCTCATTAAAATTAATAACAGAGGCTGGTGATGTCGAAGTCAGTGACAGAGCACTTGCCTGGAATGCATCAGGTCCTGGGTTCAATCCCTGGCACTGTAATAATAACAATAAAATAACAGAAATGCTAACCTATTACAATAAGAAAGCTGTGGATTATGGTACTGAAGGAAAAACCCATTGACTATTCCTTGGCTGCGTTAGCCATTATTTGTGTATCTGTTTA
Source organism: Peromyscus aztecus (assembly GCA_902168405.1). Lineage (NCBI taxonomy): Eukaryota > Metazoa > Chordata > Mammalia > Rodentia > Cricetidae > Peromyscus > Peromyscus aztecus. The sequence goes on from CABHPQ010145932.1 coordinate 6,310, forward strand.
TACACTTAAGCCCAGCTTATGAGTACCCTAATGTTTTGGCTGCAGACCGAGGTCAAGGAGAAACATGTGGATAAGAGATCTGAGACATTGTCAGCACAGAGAAAGCAGAACCAGGAACTCAGAGGCAGTGAGACTAAAGTCTGAATGGCGTCTTAGACCTACCAAGTCAGCAGAGGTTCTCTGACTCTGAGATACTCCCAGAATGTTGGCTTAACAACACAAAAACACAGCTCTTATCTCAAAGGGTATAAGAGGTAGTTTATTCTGGGACCAAATAAGAGTGACTATGGCCCAAGAACTCAGATTTAGGTTTACCTGAAATACTATGTTCTAACATTGTAACAGTAGTTTTTATGGTAACAGGACAAAGAAAGTCATAAATCAAGACACTTTTCAAATACATTGGTAGAAACATCATACACAGGCAAGTTATAGCAAAGGAGGGAAGCCTTTGCTACAGGCTTCAGATGCTATCTGCTAATAGCAGTATTAGCTTTTGGGTTGATGTTTCTTCATGCATTCCAAAAGGATTTACCTAATTGTCACATGGGTGTTACATCACACACAGATGTAGGTAATAAATGACTGTTTAGGGGGCTAAGCCAACGCAATTTGCCTCTAGATCTGCAACGTTTTCTAATCCCCACAATCTTTGGCCTTCTAATCAGTTAACCAGACTTGCAGAATGGTTAATACAGGTACAACTTTTTCCTGGGAACTTCAGTCAATAAGCCCCAACAGGTTTCCAATTCAACGTAACTTACTGGAATCTACCTTGTGCCAGAAACTGTGTGAGATGAAATCAAAAAGAGGTCTACAGAGAAAATGCACTTGATATTGTCTAGAAAATCACTTGTAGGCCTCAGCCCAACAAGTGCAGTTATAACACAATCCTCACATGATCCCTGGATGAGAAAAAAAAAAACCTGCTATTCCCAAGCAGACATGTCTTTGACAGGCAACCAGTGAAGTCAACTCTTCCTATAACTACAAGTAGGAGAGAAATTGGGCCCCATCCTGAAGATTACCACATCTGGACTCTGGCTTTTGCTGTGAGATAGAACAGATGTTTCTATTTGTTGAGAAACTTCATTTCGGGTGTTGGGTCAAGTTAGAATGGTGACACTATCCAAAGTAAATTTAGGTGTCAAACCCTCTTTCCCATTCTGACATCTAATGGATGCCTTGGGCCTTGGAACTCCCCTATGGAGGCCCTAAGGTAGGATCTTGGCGTTGGCCAACTGACTTCTGGCTCTGTCCATATCTCACCTAGCAGGAGACTAGTTCCCTAGAAAAGAAGCCACATGTCCACTCACTCACCTTGTGTCCTTCAAATCCCACCAAATGGGAGCTAGATCTCCCCAGCTCTGTGGGCATCTCCCCATTTTTACCTGTGCAAGTCCCTGGGATTCCAAAGGCCCTTATACCCACCCTGCTTTCCCTCTCTCTGCGGTAGCTCGGGGGCTTCTTAGCTTTTGCCCCATGGGAGCTCTGTGTCCACACCAAAAATTTGATGTCATATCTACTCAAAAGATAAAATATAGGGTTCTCTTTCCTTTCCTCTTACTTTTAACAAAGAGCTACAACAAGGAGAAAGGCATGAAAATCCCCACCCCACAAAGAAAATAACGGTGTGACCTGCCAAGTTTACTTTGGATTTCTTCTTTTGCAGGCACAATGCCATAGTTGCTCCTGCAGAGGTCTCTATAAAGAGGCCAGACCTCTAGGCGTGAAAGCACCTGTGTTCTGAGCAGTATTCCGATGTGAATGATGTGGCCTCCCTGTCAAGTCTGAGGACCAAGAATTCACCTAGTGGGCCACAGTCCCGGACAATGTACCGTCTTGTTTGGATCTTTTTGTTTGATTATGTGGGTAACCCCGCTTCAGTTTCCACTTTCCTGTATAGGGGTATTTGCCTTTCCCTCCTTCCAGAAGAAATCACAGCAAAACTCCCAACTGTATACAAGACAAGACTTGCCCAGAATTCAAGCACGAAGCACCTACGAAGTCAAAAATCTTTTCCAATGGGTTCCACAGAGAGCTCAGCCATCTTTCTCATGGCTTCTAACCATCCTGTGCAAACATGCACACAGCTTTCAGAAAATCTGCCCTAGAGAGGAGGCAGAATCCTGAGTGCATCCTTTTTTTCTGCCAATAATTTTACTGAAAGTGAACAAAGCCATGATAAGATAGATGAGGAGCGATCAATTGGTATGGCCATTGGTGTCATAGGCTGGCACAATTTCCAGGAGCGAAAGGTTTTAGTGTAGTGTGGAAGGAGGTCCAGAAGGGTGTAGCTTCAGCTGGATCCTCTGCTTCCTATGAGTCTCAGGCGTGCCATTTGATATCTGGATTTTTCCAGCTGGATAACTGGTTAGACCACACACATTCTCAAACAACTCCAAGGGACCAAACTCGACTCACAGACTCAACCCGTAAGAGGAAGAGAATATTTTCCTAATACTGACACAGACTTTTCAAGTGGCTTTGCTAGCCTCAGCTACCAAGACTGCTGAGAGAGAAGCCTTTGTTTCCTTTCACTTCCTCCACACACATACCCCATTGTCCCAAGTGTGCTGTTTCAAACTCACAGGACCAAAGAAAAGCCTAATGTAGAATTATAGCTTCTTATTGCTCTCTTCCAGGAAGAGCATAAAGTCAAAACACCACTCTCCACTGATGGAGGCAGGATTTAAGAAAGGTGGTGTTGGAGCATAACATCTGCCCTTCATCAGTCACCAAGCAAAATCCCTGTATGTTTCAACTAAGACAAAAACAAGCTAGTCCTTATGAAGCTTACTCTCCTCCATTCTCCGGACTCTCTGATACAGTGTACTATTGAATGAATAGAAATGGGCATAACACTTTTTAAAAGTTAACTGATAGTCTCTTCATCCATAGAAACATACAAAAGAACATCCAAATAGAAGCTACTTAAAGTTTTGTACTAATAACTTTTTATTTTCTTTTATCTTGTTTTGTCTTTTCCTGTTTTTCTTTGGACACTTTTGTGTTGAAGGAAAACAAGCTTATTTACTATACTGCCAGGCAAGAAAAACCACATGCCTGTTACGTGGGTGAGAACTGTTTCTCTAAATGAAAAAAAAAGAAATAAAAAAGAAAGGAAAGGACATGACTGCTCCTAGGTATGGTGGAGGAGAAAGTTTATTGTGGATATGTGGGAAAGCATAGTCTGAGGCAGGGATATTTTGGAGAGTCTAGAGTGGACATGACCAGGCTGAGCTGGGCCATGTGAGACAGGGAGGGGAAGGGAGAGAGAAGAGAGGAGAGAGGGGAGAGGGAAGAAGTGAAGAGGGAAGAAGGAAGAGGGCAGAGGGGAGAGAGAAGAGGGGAACCAGGTGCAGTAGCCAAGAAACCAGAGGTCCAGAAAGGGAAGATAACCAAAATGTCTGAATTATGTAGGGAATAGCCTCTGGGGAAGGGCAGCCTGGCCCCTGGGCTGGAGAGTTCAGGGTAGAGTGCAGGTGTGCCAGCCCTATCCTGTAGCGGGTAGGGACTGAGGGATGCTGGGAGAACCTTGTGGCCAGGTCCAGCTTAGATATGTTAAATGGACACCTCAGCCATTTGTCCCGGGTTTGAAACTTGACATTCTCAAATAGAGGGTGCAGAATTTCCTAGAGTGATTGTTAGTCATTCCTTCTATGAACACCTTTTCCAGAAAGGTCACTGTTCTAGTTTGCTTCTCTGTTGCAATATTAATTGAGAGGTGAAGGGCTCTATCAGGCCTGAGCTTGGCAAAACTGGTGCCCACAGGTTTTGGCCTTTACCCTTCTCTCTCTTGCTAAGCCATTAGATTACATTTCTAAAGCTAGCCTCCAAGGTCTAGTCCCTTATTTGGCCTGACTCATTCCTGAGACTGATAGATCCCCAAGGTCCAACTATCAATACAACAAAGTCCAACAATCTAAGTTCATTATATTGACTACCCTACTTAAAGTACCAAATCAGGACTCACCAACACATCCTAGCTCATCCTAACACAGACCTCCCCTTTTTCCCCTCTTAAAATGAATACTTGCAAAGCTATCTGCTGCTGTTTCTACACAATTCAGATTCAGCCACCTTGTGTATTTGATCCTTGCTTAATATAAAGCATCTCTTTGTGTTTGGAAATTGGTGTTTGGCTGTGGTCTGTGCCTAATCTGGAGTTCAGAGGGGACTACCCCATAGTACGCAGGTCTCTTCATTTTGGTTCTGTGATTCTGATTCCAGTTGGCCAGTAACTCTGCCCCCAAACCCTTTTTCCACCTTTCCAGTCCTCTGATACTTGATCTCCTCATCCAACAGTGGCTGATCAGTGAGTTCCAATCCTTGCTATCCTAAATAGTCCCCATCATTGAGAACATATCATTGACAACAGCTGTCATCAACAGGTGACAACTGTTAAGTGTCTAGCACCCTTGCTCTGTCCCGTGGGATTGGGGAGAAGATCATTGGTTACAGTGGACAGACTCCCTTAGACAGCCAATCGGCACATTCTGTTTGGCTTGGTTGGCGGCTTTCCTTTCACTTTTGACGGCCACTCTGCTGGAATTTGGTGTTCATTCCTAACCATTCAAAACTCCTGTCAACAGGTCCCAGATCTCTCCATGGATCGTTGCTTCTCCCTCCTGGTGACTGAGCGTGGGTCATGACTCCATCTCTCCCAGCAGCCTCTCTATGGGTCACTCAGGGCTCTTGGGGACACCCTTGGCTCTTGATCCTGGCCCACAACACCATTCTTGATGGGATATGCTCCCTCTATCCCAACTGATTTGCCTTTGGGGTGTCTACTCCAAAGTCTCAGAAGGCTGCAACTAACTCCAGACCCCAAACCTCAGCTCATCCACTGCAGTACTCAAGTTTGGCCTCAGTAACCTCCAGATAACCAGTCAGAATGGCCATCCAAGACTCCCGTGGTCCTAGCTTTATTCATGATCTTTACAACTTTTGTGTACATACAGGAAAGTGGAAAGAGGTCCCTTATGTTTCTGCTTTCTCTGCTCTTCGCCCCAGGCCTTCTTTATGCGCCTCCTGTTCACCTTCCCATGTCCTCCTTGCCTTTAAGTCTCCCACCTCACTTCCTGATTCTTCCGTTCCTGAAACTGAAAGCCTATCTTTTGAGTCTGCTGATGAACCTCCTCTCTATCTCTGTCTTTAGCATCCTCTCTCTTGCCAGCTGCCTTCTCTTTACTCTCCTCCATCTGCCTGGTCTTCACCTGGACAGGAAAGGTTGGCCTCTGAACCCCCCAACCCTCCCCTCTCCCCTTCTTCTACCTCTTCCCAATCTGGCTGTGTCTCGGAATCCGATGCCAGCCCTCTCCTTTCGGTCCTCCCCACACTCACTCCCGTGATAAATTGCCCTCAGCCCCTGTGCTGTCCTGCCCCTTAGGGAAGGAGCGGGTATGAATGGCCCCTCCTCATGTTTCTGATCCCTTCTCTTCTCAGTGAATTTGTCCCGGTTGAAAAAATGTCTAGGTTCCTTTACCACAGACCCGACCGCCTTCATCAAACAATTCTAATCCCTGGCCTGGTCCTATGACCTCACCTTCCATGATCTCTATATGACCCTTTCTTAGCACCTCCTCCCCAGGAACGCAGATGTGTCTGGGAGAAAGCCTGTGAACGTGTGCGATCAGATACACCAAACATAGCAACAGAGCTGCAACAGTCCCCGACATAGTTCCTGACTGGAACTACAATAACAAACATGATTGTCGGGCCAGAGACCATTTATCACTTGTCTCCTCTCTGGCTGAGGGGAATGGCCCTTAAACCAATTAACTTTGAAAAAAAATCTAGCAGTAGTTCAGGACAATCTGAAAATCCCGCTTAGTTTCTCCAACTCCTTACACGGACCCTGCTAACAGAAACTACAGATGGCCAACAACTCCTGATGACCTACTTTTTTGCCCAATCCTACCCAGACATAAAGATCAAATGCAAATGTCTATACAAAGGCCAACTTACAGCCCAGGCTGAGGTTCTGCCCTGGCCTTCAAGGTCTGTCATAACCATCATGAACACAACCAAAACACAGGTTGCCAGCCCTTGGCTAAGTCCTTCCAATAGACTCATGGTGCTTGGGCACCCCCAAAGAAAGGGGGTGTGAGGTCAGAAGAAGCCACTAGACCATTGCTTCAAGTGTGGCAGGAAGGTCACTATGCCCGTGACCTTGAAGTCAATTTATGCCTAAATCCTCGAAGACCTACCTGACCATGCTCTAAATGTCACCAAGAGGGCCACTGGGCATCAGACTGCTCCCAGGGCAGTTTCCCCAGGGTCATCCAGCCTCCTGGCACCTCCCTTGGACCTACTGGACCTGGAAGCCAAGGACTGACCAGGCGCAGTCTCTACTATAGACCTGACTAAACACACACCAGTTACTCTCCAGGAGCCTAGGGCCTTGCTCGTCTCTGAATCTAAGAAATTAACTCTGGGGTCCTCCCTCACAATCTATCCCCCCCCCTTCCTAATGTACAAAGGACTCCAATCTCTTCCACCGTCTAGGATACTATTCCTCCAAACTTCTCTTACAGAAAATTCATCACTCACATTTCTTGCCTATCTCCACAGTTATCCCTTTGCCCCAACATTCCCCAGACGGTCTTCACTCCTGTCCAGAGACTCTCAAAGACCCCCTCCACCATCCCTCTCACACACAAGATGGTCCTCCAGCTACTTCGGTCTACACTTTTCACGCAGATGGCAGCTCCTTTCTGTCAGATGGCCACCATATTGCAGGATACGCAATGTTGAGGTGGTGGCCTCCTTATCCCACATATTCCCAGTCAACAGGCAGAATTAATAGCCCTCACCAGAGCCTCCCAAATTGCTGAAAGCACCTCATTAACGGTGTACACAGACCCCAAATAGGCTTTCCATATCTTGCTAACACACTTGGCCAGCTGGAAGGAGCGAAGCTTCCTAAACACAAAGGGCAACCCAATTACTAACTCTTCATATATCCATAACCTCCCCAAGGCCTCTCTTTTACCCTCTCAGATTGGCTTGGTTTATTGCAAGGCACCTCACATTGACCCCTCCATTGTCATAGAGGCAATCAGTGCACCAGCATGGCAGCCAGTCAAGCTGCCCTTTCATCCCTTATGACTCACTCGACTTCCCTCCAGGCTACCCTACTACATAACCCAGATAACAACACACCTAACCCTCTCCAACACAGGACATTATCTGCTCCTTACATCAAATATTTCACTCTAACACTGAATCGCTTCTATCCTTTCTCCAAACCCACCTGATTCACATCCCAACAGATAAGACGTTTCTACAGAACCGAACACAAACGTACAATGCATGTCAGAAACCTAACCCCACCTCCACTATTCTAAAACTACCTTTCCCACTCACCAGGCCCCGGAATTGCTTCCTGGCTACAACTGGCAGATTGCCTTTACCCATATGCCCACTGTAAAATGCTTTAAATATCTTTACTCTTTGTTGATACATTCTCTGACTGAGTTGAGGCCTATCCAGTCACAAATAAAAAGGCATCAGCCTTCACTGCCTTTCTGCTCTCTGACATAATCTCTCACTTTGGACTATCTACCTCCCTCCAGTTAGATAACGGCAGAAAATTCACCTCTTAAGTCACCCAGGGCTTATTTGAAGCTCTCAATACTCTGGCACGTTTATATTCCTGTCACCCACAATCCTCTGGCATGGTAATATGCACCAATAGAACCCTAAAAGAAATACTAACCAAATCCACTCTGGAACCTCTGCTGGATTAAATTCCTCCCTCTAGCTTTTCTCTGCCTTCATTCTACACCACGACACGGGCAATCTTCCTCCCTTTGAATTAAGGTTTGGAAGATCCCTTCTGTCACCAGGACTACTCCCTCACCTCCCCCTCATCCCTGATGAACTCCTGCCCCTCCACCCCCAACACACACACACACACACACACACACACACACACACACACACACACACACTTTACAGGCCACCCGATCGCTCATCTGGGCACATTCCTAATGGCTTCTTCCCAAGCCCTCATAAATCCTCCGACTTGTCCCACGCAGCTGGGAGATCAGGTTCTCCTAGCACCTCCCCAGCAACCAACCCCGCCTCCCCAGCCCGAGTGGCAAGGGCCCTATGCCATGGAACTCACACCCCGACTGCGTCAGATTCCGGGAAATTCCACACGGGGTCCATCCATCTCATCTAAAACCTTGCCGTTCTCTTTCTCCTTCTAGCCCCAGGTATACATTTTCGTCCACACCCTCCCGGCCCTGCTCCCTTAAGATTACCCGTTCTGCCGGGGGTGGGGGTGGCGTACACCTTTGATCCTGGCAATCAGGAGGCAGAGGCAGGTGGATCTCTGAGTTTGAAGCCAGCCTGGTGAGTTCCAGGACAGCCAGGGTTACACAGAGAAACACTGTCTCTCAATAAGATTAGCCACTCTCTACTGCCACCTATCGCTGAACAAGATAAATCTCACTCCCCTTCTTTTCTCCTGCTTTTTCTTCACCCAAAGGCCAGTATGGCTGGCAGTTCCAGGTCAGGGAAACCCTCATACATCACAAAAACTCTGCCCAGGTTATTGGCGATACTTTCTGTCTGCATCTGTTAATATCCCTATTCAGTCCTACTCTGTTTTTGCAAGCCATGACAACCCACCCTTTGCCTGTTCCACTTCTGATCAATTTTGTTTGTGCTTGGAAACTGGGATTCGGGCGTGGTCTATGCCTAGTCCGGGGTCCAGAAGGGAGCATCCTGCAGTACGCAGGTCCCTTCAAGGGCAGGGGGGGGTTGGTTTGGCTTATAGGCTACTGCATATCATTGAGGGAAGCCGAGGCAAGAGGAGCTCAAGGCAGAAATACGAAGGCAGTTAACTGAATCAGAGACCACAGAGGAACACCGTTTCCTGGCTTGCTTTCTATGGTTCGAGCTTGCTTTCTTGCACAGCCCAGGACCACCTTCGTGGTTGAGGGGGTAACACTGCCTATAGTGGGCTAGACACTCCCATATCAAGAAAACACCCCCACAGATACACCCACAGGCCAATCTGATGGCAGCCGTTCTTCAGGTGAGGGTCCCTCTTCCCAGGTGACTCTAGTCTGTATCAAGTGACAAACACTGACCAGCACAGTCATCATTCCCAGGTGATTCTGAAGCAGGTGACTGCCCCCACCCCAGGGTTTAATTCTAGGTATCAGTGAACAATGAGAATTGAGAGAGGTATCAAAGTCATATTAATTCCCAAATGGTTAGTGTGCCTTTCGGGGGCACCATGCTGAAACAGGAAGAAAAATATTCTAAGGAGTAGAATACTGACCTTCAGACAATTAGAAGGCTGTAACTACACTGCCAGGAGAAAGCAGGGTAATGGAAAACAATGGAATTTGTGGATTAATTAGTAATGCTTTGCTATTGCATGGCCAACGAAACCAGGACACCAGATGGCTCACAAAACATTCCTGACTTCTGATGGTGGTGAAAGCGCACTGGCTGCGAAGAGGTCAGACCTGAGGTCTCGCTTGTACCATTCAAATTGCATTGGATGAGACTTTGTTCTGGCCTTGTGAGATTTGCCATCTGAGTGAACACTTCAAGAAGAACTTTTTAAAGGAATACATGTTCACTTTTATATTGATACACATGTCTATCTTTCATCTACCAGGCAAACTTCTGCTGACACTGGACACAAAGGTGGTTGAGATGCCGCCCTGGCTATCAAGTTCCCTACAGCGCAATGAAGACAATTAATGAAAACAATTCAAGGTCAGTCGTGGTGGTTTGAAAGAAAATGGCCCCCCAGGCTCATAGAGAGTGGCATTATTAGGAGGTGTGGCCCTGTAGGAGGAAGTGTGTCACTGGGGGTGGGCTTTGAGGTTTCAGAAACTCGAGCTGGGTCAAGTGGCTCACACTCTCTTCCTGCTGCCCTCAGATCCAAATGTAGAGCTCTCAGCTCCTTCTCCACCACCACGTCCGCCGCCTGCATGCTGCCTTGCTTCCCGCCATGATGATTATGGGCTAAACCTCTGAACCTGTAAACCAGCCGCAATGAAATGCTTTCCTTTAGGGGTGGGGAGAAAAGAAAGAAGAAATGCTTTCCCTCATAAGAGTAGTGATAGAAGCTGGGTGGTGGCGGTGGCGGCAGCGGCAGCGCACGCCTTTAATCCCAGCAGAGGCAGGCAGGCAGATCTCTGTGAGTTCGAGGCCAGCCTGGACTACAGAGTGAGTTCCAAGAAAAGCACCAAAGATACACAAAGAAACCCTCGGGGGGAAAAAAAGTAGCAATAGAAACCCTAACTAAGACGGATATCAAAATGGAGACAAGATGCAAGGCCCAAATGAAGTGTCCAAGAGGAGGTCACCGCAGGAAGGCCAGAGTGTGCCCAGTCTGAACTCACTCTTGAACGCTCAATATTTGACAGGTAAGTTAGGGTGACAGAAGATCAAAAGAAGTGACAAGCGTGTGAAAGTGTCGATTTGCACAACAGGTGATTTGGATTGGCTAGGATACTGGATGTTACAGAACCCCGGCTGGAAACTCACATCAGGGGCAAGTGTGCTGAAAAAGAAAAACTCTAAGATGTGTTGAGGGACACAGAGAGGACTTGTTTAGGAGATCATTGTGCTGTCATTAATGATGACTAGTGATGCTGAGAAAGACTGAAAAGCGCAGTGTAGCTCGTGACACAGGGATATGAGCTATTCAGAGATGCCTATAGACAGGTGGGTAGTACCTAGGGCCAGTGGGATGACAGAAGAAAGTCAGGTGACTAGATCTAGAAATTTCTAGATTTGTGATCTATGTGGTTGAGTTGCTAGAAAATACTAGAAAAGTTGCAAAAGAGCAATCACAGCTCATGAATTCCGCTCAGGACATGCTGGATTTGAGTCTCCTGAGGCAGACCAGTTGGGCTGTTTTGATTAGATTACATATAAAGGCCGGAACTTAGGGAGATATAGAGAAAAAATACAGTTAGGGACAAAGATGATATAAAGTATTGACATACATGGACAAACACTAGACACTGACCCATCAAAACAGGTGTTTGAGCCACCTGAAAAGATTCTAGCAGTTGGGTATGGCCAACTAACCCGGGTTGGCGCTGACGGTCATCAGAAGGATGAGAGGTCAGAGGCAGCAGGAGAGAAGAGGGAGGCCAGAGAACACTGATAATAATTTGGTGTGTTAAAAAAAAATGGTTGGTGCAAAGAGGAGAGAACATGAAGAAGCAGCGGAGGAAAGGTCACAGTGATCAGAGAACTAAGTACACGCCACACCGGGTAAACTGAGGCAGAGATAGCTTCAAACATAAGTTCCAAGATAGCTGCTGAAGAGACACCCTGCACACCCTTTTCCAGGTCTCACTATTTGGGATACTTGTGTCTACGGAGATCTGCAAGATCCAGGGCAGTGTTCTAGACCTAAGCAACATCAGACTCTAGAAACCCAGGGGATGCATGAAAATGCCCCCCATGGGTTAGGGTTCAAAGGGCAAGCCCATAAGCGTTCTTCTGGGAGGAATATTCCCACTAGACATGGTGACCCCAACCACACTGAAACTCGAGAGGCTGACATGATGGGCCACCACAGTCACTGGCTATTTCCTAGTATTTCCACAAACCTTACTGGGCCACTCATCAAAACTTTCAAAACTCAGTGAGAGGCAGCTTCCCCCACTCTCTCCCTCTCTCCCTCCTTCTCCCTTCCCTCTCCACCCCGCCTTTTCTCCCTCTTACTTTCTTCTCCTTCTCCTTGAGTTTACTCATCTCAAATCTGTACGCTTTCCCTGTATGCTTTTCCCACTTCCGTCTTCCCTCACGGAGTTTTGAAAGCAACCCCCTTCACACACACAAGCGCACACTGCAGCAAGTGTTTCCAAGACAGAACGGGAGTATCCTGGACGTTCCGTGATATTAGAAAGGAGTGGGGAGGAAAAGGACCAGAGCCGAAGTGAATACAATACTACAATACAAGAATATAGTCGGACTTAATCCGAACAAAGGGAGACAGACGCCGTGTGGTTCTCAACTGCGATCGCAGGGAATGCTTACTGAATACCTTGAAAAGATTAGGCTTTTTGAAAGAGGCAGAAAGGTGCTTTGAGCTAAGGTGTGCTGTTATTCGAAGCGCTATGGAAACTAATGTTAAAGTGTGATTTCTCTTCTCCGGCTTTTAGGGAAGGGCTGGGTTTTGATAGGCTTGGAAACCAGAGCCCATCCATCGGCCCACAAGACCCTCAGCACCGGCGCCTCTGCTGTCGGGTCTCCTGAGCCCTGATGTCGTGATGCTCCTCAACCTTGGGCAGCCAGATGCCAGAGGCAGCCACGTGTGGCAGTCTGGCACTGTCCGGAGCATGCTCAGTCGGGTCCGGAGCCACTTCTGCAGGTCCGAGATCGGAGCTTGCGGGTCACCGGCAATACTCCGCCCCTGGGTTTGCCAGTCACAGAGAAGGAGGTGGACTGCGATCCCTTAAACAGCCGCCTGTCTTTTTGACAGCTGTCCCTGACTCAGGATGAGACGCACCGGGTCTGACAGCTGGAGCCACTTAGGAGTGTCAATTTGCGCAATCCACCTCTCCGTGTTTTCTCAGCAGCCTATGACCAACGGG
>CABHPQ010145938.1:0-12546 GCA_902168405.1 Peromyscus aztecus
CCAGCACATGCCGAGGCCTGAAGGCACTGCCCAGACCCAAAGCCCCATGGACTGATACTCAAACATAGACCACCACTGAGCAAGCAATTGACTCCAGAAGCCTAACGCAGCATAGGTGGGCCTGACCTCATAGACGTGCTTACAGCCCTTGCATGCCATTCTCCCGGCCTACTGTGCACCAGGAGCTTCAGCCTGGCAAATTCCACTGTCTCCAACCAAGGCCCCGCTCGGTCCCGCTCCCTTCCCTCTACTGTTCCAATGGGATCCAGAAATAGTCCTCAAGATTAAGTCTGGCTCCTTGTTACAGGAAGATAGAGCCTCAGGGACAAGCTGACCCCTTCTCTTGGCCATTGTCTTCTCATGGCTCCATGATCTGCGTAGGGCAAGCATTTTCTTTCTCTCCCTGGGAGAAAAGAATAAGTGTATAGTTTGTTTGTTTGTTTGCTTGCTTGCTTGCTTGCTTGCTTTTTCAAGAAGGGATGAAGCACCCTGGAGAACCCATACCGGCACCCTCCCAGGCTTTGGTTTCCTGTCTGTGAGTTGGACTCTGTCTCTCATCTTCCAGATGTGACCTTCCCTGATCTCAGCCCTGGCTTGTTCTGACCCGCCAGGCCTGTGTTGCTGTGTGCTGGATCTGAAGTGTAAGGGCCCCTGTAGCAGGAATCTTAACAGGTCTTATTAATAAAATCAAACCTGAGGCCAGTTATTGGGGCGAACACTGGAAGGTCAGAGAGACAGAACAAGCCACAGCTACCTCACCTCGCCGGATCCTCAGCTGGTCTTGTTTCCTCAGACTGGAGGCCTCTGAGTCCTCATCCAGAATGGGTCTCAGCTGAATTGCTGCTCAAAAGCCTGAATGCTTAACCAGGCCAAAATGCCTCTAGTTTCTGGTCCTCATGCCTTATATACCTTTCTGCTTTCTACCACTACTCCCTGGGATTAAAGGCTCGCTTTCTGGGATTAAAGGCGTGTGTCACCATGCCTGGCCGTTTCCAATGTGGCCTTGAACTCACAGAGATCCAGAGGGATTTCTGTCTCTGGAATGCTAGGATTAAATGCGTATGCTACCACTGCCTAACCTCTGTTTAATATTGTGGCTGTTCCGTCTCTGACCCCAGATAAGTTTATTAAGGTACACAATATTTTGGGGAACATAATACCACCACATTTCCCCTCTTTTGTCTAAAATTAAAAAAGCTTATAACTAATACAAGAAAAACTATCCAATAAATATATACAAAATATATAGTCAAGATTACATTAACGATGTCTAGTCCATTAATATTTGACAGATTCAGACAAAAACTCCATTAATATATAACCAATGTCCAGTCCAGTAATATTTGACAGATTCAGACAAAAATTTTTCATTACTTATCCTATTTAAAACAAGTAGTTCCTTTTTAAAAGTAGATTCCATAATCTCCCTTTTTATCTTATCATATCCAGGCCCCCATTTTCCCTCAGGACTCTTATGACCTATCCCAGGTTGCCTTGCAAAGAAAGACCAAAAATGGTCTTTCAATGGCAAGAATGGGGAAGAAGGACGTGCTGACAATGGAGGACAAGGCTGAAGGAGGAGGATCAATCCCTGCTCTGATATGCTGCAGGCTCTTCCCCAGACCCCTGACTGTCTGGTCCAGTGTCCTGGCCATCCTCCCTCTGGGGAATTTCAGCAGTCATGTCCATGGGATGCATTCCTTCCCTGCCAATCTCTGAGTCTCTCCTGGACCATGGTCCACGGTGACATGAGAGGCCACTTCTCTGACTAAAGGCAGCTACAACCCTGGTGACTCTCTCAAGGACCTGAGCCTCTGTGTCCACAGAGACCATCAGGACGACAGCTAAGAGGGCAGCCACAGTCCCTGAGAGCCTAATGATTCCAGGAAGTGATGTAAGGGCCCCGCCCTTCAGTTCCACACCATGGACAGCAGTCAATGTGCACAGCTCATCCTGTGACTGGAAAGCGCAATGGGTATACTGGGAAAACCCAGGGAAGCTGCTAACATAAGCATGCCTAAGAGGAAGAAAATCAGGCGCAGCACTGGACGATGATTAGGGCTGAATCTGTACATCTGAGAAAAGCCACCAGGGTCCTGCCCCAGAATCATACGGTCTAGTGATGCACAGAGGAGGTACCCACACCAGCCCCATACCAGGTCCTACTACAGTTTCCATGCATCTCCTTGCTGGATGGACCCAGACATACATACAGGGAGGCTAGAGAAGGCAGGACTACCTATTTACAGTTTGGGTCACAAAAAAAGAGGACACTGTCCAGGCCACTCTTGGGGAGAGAAAGGCGTCTTGCATAGGGAATGAAAGGCAGAGCATGATGAGGAGTCATCCGGTCCCTTCCTACGCTACAGGCCTCTAGGGATGCAGCCAACCATGAGGCCCTCAGAGGCGGGCAACTGCCAGCCACCAGGTGTGCTGGGCTGAAAGGAACCTCTAGGGGAAGTATTCATTGATATGTCAGAAGTCAACCATGCACCAACCTGGGAGCTTCCAAGGAAAGTTACAGCCATGAGATTCAAAAGCACAGGCCACGTGGGAACACAAAGATACCTGCACACTCAGAAGGCTGTGGGGAAAGGCTACCGGAAAGGAAAGGGCAGATTCTGTGCTCTTCGGGGCCACCCCAGAGGCATGGAGGAAATGGGGGGCTCCTGGAGCCGAGGCAGGCTGCCTCATCTCATTCACCCATTCACACCTTCCTTCACAATTAACATTCTCCCACCTCCCTCCTGAAAGCCCCCCACAATACTCTCACCACAAGCCCACAGGGAGGCCTTAGACCACTGCTGCCCGAAGTTGCCATCAGTACATGAAACAGAGTTGCAGGTCAAGGGGGGGAAGGGGTGTCCGCCCTCCAGGGAACCAGCCATACTGGGGCCACAGGTGCCAGCCCAGAGGGAAGAGAGGAAAGCTACTGCTGGACTCAGCCGGCACACGGCCTCTAGCACGGGGCTGTGAAACCCTTCACATGGAAAGCTGGGCCATGGCATGGTCACTGCAAGAAGTAGCTATGGCAGTCAGTGGTCACGTGACTGTCCCATTACCCTTGCTCTAGTGCTGGCATCATTTACATCAGGATCCTTGGCTGCCAGGGTTTTCAAGGCTCCCAAGCAGCTAGATGTGGACAAGAAGATAGAATTCTGACTCAGAATAAAAACCCCAAGGATCAAGTAACCCATTCACATCATAAAGATAATATCTGAAGTTAATTTCCAATCTCAAACCCAACCCTGAAGCGCCAACACAACCCACATCAGAAACAGGTTATAACAGCAATAAAATCTAGCAAATGAAATAAGATCAAAGGTAGAAATCAAATGGACAGACGCTATTACAACTGTGGATAATGCAAAGTATCACTATAGCCCATGAAAACTACATTAAACCTTAATGCATGTATGTGCCTTGATTGTGACCTACATTGCAGGTTATTCACAATAAAAATTAGATACTTACTTTATTGTTTGTGTGTGTGTGTGCATTTTGTGTAAAAACATGTGCACCTTACTGCATGTGTGTAGAGGCCAGAAGCCAATGAAATGGTTTTTTTGATCATTTTCCACTTAGCTTTTGAGACAGTCTCTCACTGAATGCAGCATTCATCAATGGCAAAACTAGCTGGGCACTGAGCTTAGAGATCTGCCTGTTTACTCCCCAAGCCCCAGGGCTAGGGTTACAGAGGCACTGCACCACATCCACCTTTCTTAAGATGGGCGCTGGGGATCCAAACAGATCTTCACGCTTGTGAAGAAGCAGGCACTCTGTCCACTCCATCTCCATCCCCAAATTAGATTCTTATCTGGTGAGGAGGGCTTTGTTTCTGGAAAAATGGAGAAAAACTTCTCCTTGTTTCTCTCATGGAATGCCAATAAAAGTCATGGCTATTGCACATCTAATATCATGAGACTGAAAGCTGGAGGGGAAAAGGCAGGGTTGGCAGACCAAGACATGCCATGGGAATTCTGTTTGCCTCCTGTGTCCCAAACACAGAGGTGGGGAAGAAGGAACTCAGGGTGTCACTGGGCACAAACCAAAAGAAAGGCCAACAAAAGACCCAGAACAGGGCAGTACTCAAGAGGAAACTTCTGGATGATAAGTGTGCTACTCCAGGCCAAAGGCTCTGTCTGAAAAGTCTATGCTCTGATCTACCCACTCCAAGTCAACCACCAAAGCTGGACCTCCACCAGTCCCTTAATAAGGGATGGTGTCAGAGAAGCCACAGGAGGATCTTTCTTCCCCTGACAGTATCAATACAACTCCCTTTCCTATTGTAGAATATTATTTTAAGGTGTGTTACTTTTGTTGATGTTGCATTTGTTTAACTCTGTGAAGCTGTGTTACTGAGCCTGTCTAGAACACCTGATGGTCTAATAAAGAGCTGAATGGCCAATAGTGAGGGAGGAGAAAGGATGGGTGGGGCTGGCAGGCAGAGAGAATTATATAGAAGGAGAAATCCGGGAGAAAAAAGAAGGAGGAGCTAGAGGAGGAGGAGGACCCAGGAACCAGCCACCCAGCTACACAACCAGCAACAGAGTAAGAAAGAAAGGTATACAAAACAAGAGAAAATCCCAAAGGCAAAAAAGCAGATGGGTTATTATAAAGTTAAGAAAAGCTGGCAATAAACAAGACAAGCTATGACTGGGCATTTATAATCAAGAATAAGCCTCTGTGTGTGATTTATTTGGGAGGTGCATGTGGTGGGACCCCCAAAGGAGCAAAAACAAACAACACCTCCCCTTGCCGGTAAGATGTCACAGAAAACCAGCCTAACACAAGACCCCCATATAAGACAAAGCTTCGTGCAATATAACCTAGATGTCTAGATTCCAGCAGGACATTATTTATAATACCAAAAACTAGGAAAGATGCAGTCGGTGCTCAGTGAACAAAGACAACTAACACATGCAGACATCCAGAGGGCAGATGCTACAGTAACTCTAAACACTGTAGAGTCACCATCACGAGGATGACGAGACAGAGGCTGGAAAACGGCTCAGTAGGCAAAGAAACGGCTTGCTGCCCAAGTGTGAAGATCAGCGTTCAGATCCCAGCACCCACATAAAAGACAGGCACAGGAGAAGAAACAGATGCACCCCATTTGGGAAGGTCCTCTGGACATGCAGAGCTCCAGGTTCAATGAGAGACCTTGTCTCAAAATAAATAAATAAATAAATAAAAAAGGGAACCTGCTTTTAGAGAAAGAGGCCAAAAATACACATTAGAGGGAAGAGAGCCTCTTCATCAAATGGTGCTGATCAAACTCAACATCCACACGCACAAGAATGAAACTAGATCCTTATCTCCGGTTCTGTACAATATTCACCTTCAGATGGATCAAGGACCGCAGCGTAAGACCTGATATCCTGCATCTGACAGCGAAAAAAGCAGAGAGTACACTTCACTTACAAGCACGGGAGAGGACTTTCTGAACAGGACTGCACTAGTTCAGGTATTAAGACCAGCAACTGACAAATGGGACCTCAGGAGACTAAAAGCTTCTCTCTGCACCGCCAAGGACACGATTCAAGCGAAGAGGCAGCTATGGAACAGGAAAATTTTCACCAGCTCTACATCTAACAGAAGGTTATTATTTATAATAGTCAAAGAATTCAAAAAACTATATACCAAGAAAAAACACAATAAAAAGCAAGGAATGAAACAGAGTTCTCAAAAGAAAAAATACAAATGGTTAAGAAATATTTTTTTAAGTGTTCAACATCCTTAGCCATAAGGGAAATGCAAATTTAAAACTACTTTGAGATATCATCTTACCTAAGTTAGAATGGCTAAGATTAAAAAGCCAAATTATAACAAACTCTGACATAGATGAGGAAAAAGGAGAACACAAACTAACGCAGCCTCTATGGAAACCAGTGTGGATGTTCCTCCAGACGCTAAAAACTGATCTGCCATATGATCCAGCCATACCGCTCCCGGGCGTATCCTCAAAGACGCTAATATCCTAATACAGAGATACTTGCCCACTCAGTTCATTGCTGCTGTATTCACAATAGCCAGGAAATGGGAACAGCCCAGATTTCCATCAACTACTGAATGGATAATGAAAATGTGGCACACAGACAGAACGGAACGCTGTTCAGCTATAAAAAAAATAAATAAATAAAATGATGAAATTCTCAGACAAATCGGTGGCGCTGGAAAGAATCATTCTGAGTGAAGTAACAGAGACCCGGAAAGACAAATGCCATATGTTCTCTCTCATATGTGGAAGCTAGCTTTAAATCTTTAGAAACGTGTATTTAAATCGGAATACTTGCAGAAGGAAGAAAAAAATCTGGTAAGGGGCCGTGGTGGTAGACTTCACGGAAGAGGGGATAGAACCCAGGTGGTAAAAAGGAGGAAGGGGAATAACGGAGCGGAAGGATCAAATGGTGGGGGAGGGGCAGAGTAGAAGAGGGAGTAAGGCGAGGTATAACTTAACACTAAAGCCTTCGAAAAAAGCCATAGAGAAACCGACTGCCGTAGACGGTTCCTAAAATATATCCATATACAAGAATAGTTAAAAAGGAGTTACCCTATAATAGGTAGAGACATCTAGGCATCTCCCAGACGTCCTAGGCTGTTACCAAAAGCCCAGTGCCAGCTATAGGATACCTCTTTTCACGTTTTGGGGTCAACAGGGTCCCATAGATGTCCCCAAACAACATAGGCTAATGCTCCTGCTCCTGGTTAACCTCCAGAACTTGATGGTAACGCCCCGTTGCTGAAGACAGCACACACTTGAGTCATAGGACATGGAGAAATTAATGGGTTTCTGAATTGAAAGCCTCATCCTCCACACTACCAGGGAAGAAAGGCAATCAACGGTGTAACCCCGCTCTGAACCTGAAAGATACAATAATGACTGGCCTGGCAGGATGTGCCCACTGGTTCAATAGTGGCATGAATGTTATGGGAGTAACCAACCATTTTCTAATTGGATTTAAGTAGTGTTCACAAGACAAAATTCTTATCTGGTACCATTAACTAGGCCAAGAACCTGTGACTAACAGATCATAGTCCCTAGGGACAAACTTACTGCTATTTGCTAAATGAACATAGAACTAAACTGCCCCCCTAAGTACTCATCTTTATACTCATACATTAGTGCATCTCCCAACCTTCATCAAAGAAACCTATCTTTATAGCACATGGTTATTATTACAGAGATCCATAACCAGTCATCATGCAAGACCAAAAGACTGCAAAATTCTCAGCCCTAAATGAGACATCTGTATCACACCCTTTCCTCTCAAGATGGGGGGATCATCAAGAGGAAGCAGAAGGATTGTAGAACCAGATGGAGTAGAAGACTGCAGAGAAACAGTGTTTTCTGAACATGAGAAGGTGTTACACACATGAACCACAGGGACTGTGACTGCATACACAAAACCCACACAGACCACGCCAACCAAAATCCCAACACAGTGGAGGAGGGGCTTATGAAGTCCCACCCTTAGCTGAGGAACTATTGGCAACTGATGGCTGCTGGGGGAGCAAGAGTCCATTTTCTTCAGTGGTGTGGACTGAAGACTACCCATGCTCCAGAAGCTAGCCCTGCCCCCATGCACATACCAGCTGCACTGGACTGGGTGCATTTAAAACAAAACAATACAAAAAAAAGGAATAGTGGTGAGGGAGATAGGGGAGGAAGTGGAGATAAAGGAGTGAGATTAATAATTTACTTTTTTAAAACATAAAAGTTAAAAGTGGAGAGCAATAAAGAAAAGACACATTGATCTCTGGCCTCCACACGCACACATACAGGTGTGTGCAATACACACGTGTGCGCACACACATACACCAAAAAATAAGCACACTAAAAAATGAAAAGAGATGGCAAGAATCCTTAACAAGATGTTAGCAATTTCCAACACATAAATGAATTATATATCCTACCAAATGAAATCTAATCCAAAAATGCAATGCTAGTTCAGAACTGAAATATCAATGCTATATTCCACAAAAACGGGATAAAAAATAAAATAACAACAATTAGTACTGATAGAGAAAACAAAGAAATGCAGCTCTTATCTATGGTGAAAATGTTTATAAAGGAGAAACAAAGAACTTCCTCACACTGATAAAGGACAGCCCCAGAAAGCCTACAGTTCGCGCCACATTTAACAGCAGAACTTCAAATGCTTCCACTGGAACAAGTGAGGGACAGTGACTCTCATTAATTGTGTTTAATAATGTGCCTGGCAATCTAGCCAGTGTGGTGAGGTAAGAGAAGAGCTACAGAATAGAAGGAAGAAGTACCAAGTATACGGAGGTCTCTATATAAAACACTAGGGATCTATGGAGACAAATAACTTCAGAGAGTCACGTAGACAAACCAGCATTCAAGAACCTGCCACATTTTCACATGGTAGCAATGAACACGTGTACACGCACTAACTGCTACCCTTTACAAGTGCTCAAAAGCAAAATGCTGAGATGTAAAGCTAATTTTAAAAGTGTAAAGTTTGTATTCTGAAAATCAAGGCACTGAGTAAAGACTCAGGGAAGAGCTAAGTAAATGGAGATGCAATCTTCATTCACGAAGGGAAGACTCAACCCTGTAAGGATGCAAATTCCCTCTAGATGACAGTACAAATGTTAGCAAAGTCCAAGCAATGCTTATAGTAGGCAAAGGCAAGATCATTCCAAAACAGATATGAATAACAAAAGAAAAGTGACAGCTAACATTTGAAAAAAGACCAAGAGGTGGAAGGAGTTAGTCTACCCAATCCCAAGACTTACTACAAAGTAACAATACTCAGGATAATGTCCAGGAAAGGATGAATACTGAGGATGACCTAATAAAGTCTAAGACCCAGAAGGGCACATACACAAATATACTTAGATTTTTTTTCTTTTACAAAAAATCCAATAAAGATGATGTTTTCAATAAACCACAAAGCAGCCATCCCATAACCAAGAAAGAAAGACCTTAACCTCACCCTCACACCTTGTTTAAATATCACCTTGAAATACATGCCACAGATGTATCTACTAACTCTAAAATTGCAAATCTGTTGGAAAAACAGAGACAACCTTTGGGAATTAGGGCTAAGCTAAGTGTTCTTAGACTCGACTCAGAGCAATAAAAGAAACTTTGATCTAGTCATCAACTTGAATGGGCCATAAAACAGGAAAAAAATAATAAATTGAATCTCATCAAAATGTAAAATGTTTGCTCACTAGCAAAACAAAACAAAAATCTCTTAAGACAAAGCGATGACAAGCCATAGGCTGAGGGGAGATATTTGCAAGTCGCACATCTAGTGAAGGACCAGTATCCAGCACATTTAGAGTTACCTCAGAGTCCGTCAGTTTAAAAACCTTCCAGTTCTATGGTTCAACCACTTTGGAAAACAGTTGTGCTGTATCTCAATATTTTTGCAAATACCACATGCCTCTGCACTATTTCTAGGCATTCAGGCCAGAGAAATTCGTATTTATGCTCATATGAAAACTTTACATGGTGTTCAAAACAGCTTTATTCATAATCATCATAAATTGGAAGCTACCAGGATGTCTTTCACAGACAGAATGGTAAAACACACTGTGATAATAGCCACACTGTGGAATACCACTTAGCAATAAACAGGAATAAGCTACTGATATAATCAACAACCTGTATGAATCTCCAGAGAATTATGCTCAGTATAAAAAAATCCATAAACCAGATGCTTCTGTTTTTATGATATTACAAAGTTGTAGAGACAGAGAATTAAGAATGGAGGTGGTGTGGCTCTAGAGGGGCAATGAGAGGGGTCCTCGTGCCTGAGGCTGGATGTTCTCATTGTCACACCACTCTACCACTTCAGGAAGACAGTACCATTGGGAAACAAGGAAAAATCACATAAGATCTGCCTTCTGTCATGACTACACATGGACCCACAAGTAGCTTTAAAATGACAAAAAAGAAAAAGAAAAACGTAATAAGCCGAACCAAGGCTGGAGAGATGGCTCAGCGGCAAAGAGCTCTTGTAGCTCTCGCAGAAGAGCTGAGTTCTGTTCTAGTACCTACATGGTGGTCATGATCACCTGTAACTACAATTCCAGGGGATCCCATGTGCCCTTCTGACCTCCCCAGGCACCGGGCACACACTCTAGACACTCGATGCAAATACACACATGCAGGCAAAACACTCTTAATAATAAAATAAGATAAACCAGACTCTAGTTTAGAGGAAGTGGTGCACTTACACATTCCTGGTGGGAACAGGAAATGGTCAGGCACTCGAGAAAACAGTTTGGCAGTCCCTCTAAACGCTAAAGTTACTCCATGGCCAGAATTTCCACTCCTAGAATTTCCCTACCACGTTCCCAAGAGAAATAACAAGGTGTGTCTACACAAAGGTCTAAACAATTTTCATAGCACTATTATTTACAATATGACCAAAGCAGGGAAACAACCCAACTAGGAGTCAAATGTGAGTGGATAAACAAAATGGCCAGGCATAGTGGCACACACCTGTAATTCAAGCATTCAGGAGGTCAAGGCAGGAGGATCAGGAGTTCAAAGTCAGTCTCAGTTACATAATGAGTTCAAAGCTAGCCTGAGCTATGTGAGACCCTATCTCAATTTTTTAAATTAAGTTAAAAAAAAATGTAGTCCATCCTCCCATCCGCTCCCCACTAAAATGTGGTTCATCAATACAACTGAATAGAACTGGGCCCATGAAAAAGAATGTGCTAGTAAGACATAACCAACTATGTACACCTTGAAAACGTCAAACTGGGGGGAAGCAGTCACTCACAAAGGATCATGGACTATACGGCTCCCTTTGTATGAATATCCAGGATAGTTAAATCCAGAAAGACAGGATGTAGAATCATGTGTATCTATGTCTAGTGGAGGGGAAGGAGGACTCTAACAGGCATGACAGCTCATGGACAGAAAGCTGCTTTGAGAAAGAAGGAAAAAAATTCCAAAATTAAATTGTATGATAATCCTATACTAATACTATGAGGTTAATTTAATCCATATTTAATGCACAAGTCAAATAAAGTTAATATATAAGGTTATACATAAACATAGTAAATAAAATTAACATACAGCATCAAGACATAATTCCATATAACAAAAATAATTGTGCAAATACTGAAGAAACCATTTAATTGTTTTAAACTTTCAGTTAATCTTCATAGTTCACCAAGTAACAACTGTAGTCGTGGTTTGAGAAGTACAGTGAGAATAAATCAGCCTCCTGAAAACTCAGCCCGAGCACCTGGGGATGTAGCTCAGTTGAAAAAGCGCTTGCCTAGTCGCTACAAAGAGCCCTGGGTTCCGTCTCTAGAACCACAGGAAACTGGATGTGGCAGTGCAGGTCTGTAATCCCAGCTCTCAGAAAGTAGAAGCGGGAGGATCACAAGTTCAAGGATATCCCCAACCACATAGCAAGTTTAAGGTTAGCCTGCTATACATGAGACCCTGTCTCAATAAAAAGAAATTAATTAAATAAAACTAAAATCCAGACTATATTATTTAAAAGAAAGTATCCTTTTTCTTGATAAATTTTCTCACACACCAAGAACTCGATTGTTCCATTTACCTTGTTAAGATAACAAATTGAGTGTCCTTTAAATAGCTACACATTTCTGGAGGGTTCTGACTGAGTAGTGGCATCCGAGGAGCAAGTAGGGCCCTTGGGAGCCAGCCACGACATCTCAAAAGGGAAGCTGGGCTCGAGTGCCTTCCTGGGTGGGTTGTAGGGGCACCAGGAAAGAAGACCCAGGAGATGATAGTGGCCTTCAGATGCCTCTTGTTCTATGTTCTCCAGCTATGACTGGTAAAAAAACTCCAGGGTTGTGGTCCAGGGGAAGGCTGTCAGCTCAAAGCTCCCTTGAAGCTGGCAGGAAGGTGATGCTGGAGGCAAGAGCCAGTTGCAGAGAAATAAAGGGACATGGGCTCAGGACACAGCTTCTGTGTTATCACAGGTCGGCAGCACAAGGCCTGTCTTCCCTTCTGATGATCTCATGTGCTGGGCACTTGTTCCTCTGTCCACTGCACTGCAGGGAGTCCCTTGAGCTGACTGGCCACCTATGTGCTCAAGGCCTGCCCACATACCACACAGTCCTACAAATGGGATTGACTTTTCTCCTCCCTGGCCTAGTTAGAACCTACAGAGCTCTACATCCGGTCATTTATGAAAGCGTCTTCATATCTGTAGCAACCAGCCAGTGCCCTCCATACTGCCCAGGCCTGGTGAGCATCTGCAGCAGCACCCCACTAGCTGAAACCATGCCCATCCCTTCTCTTTGCATTAACCCCAAGTTAGACTCCCACGTCTGTAAGTCAAGGTCTGTCACCCACTGTCCTCACCCAGATCATCTCAGGTTCACTGCTAAGGTCACCAGCCTGCATTTGGAATCTGAAGGCAGAGGGGACATAGGACACAAAGGAGACCAGATGAAGAACCTTCCCCATCATCATGTCTGTTCACAGCCCACTTCTTAGTGAGGACCAGAGAAGCTGCCTCTGCCAGCCACTATGTGGGGTAGTAGAATCCATACTAAGAGGAACCCGGAGGAAAC
>CABHPQ010145940.1:0-10664 GCA_902168405.1 Peromyscus aztecus
CCTCTTATGAAAACGATCTTTAGCATCAAAGAGTAAAGACCCTAGGGTCTCTGTAGAGGCAGGCCCGTGAGGATGTTGGGTTATGGGCATTTCTAGGCTTCTTGTGGTCACATCTGCACCCTGGCTATGTCTCTCACCTCCACTTAGAGGAATCCAGTTAGGGACATGCCTATGATAGGGGATGAGTCACAAAGGAGAGGTGGAGGCAGAGAGATTGAGGAGAGAGAGAGAGAGAGACAGAGACAGACAGCAAGGGAAGAAGGGGCAGGCCGGGGATGAGCATCATGGCATTCAAGAAGGTGTGAGGTCAGCCCTCGAATAAACACCAGAGCTTCTCTGAAGGGGGCTGTGTCCCCAGACTGACAGGGGTCACCTATCACCTCACTCACATTTTGACCTGGGCTGCAATGGGGTGTTCCGTTAACTTGATACAACCTAAAATCAACTGGGAAGAGAGTCTCAGTGAGGGACTGTCTGGCTCAGGTTGGCCTGTGGGCTTGCCTGTGTGGAGGCTGTCTCGGAGGAATCCACTGATGTGGGAGGACCCAGCCAAAAGCGGATGGCACCAGGTTCTTGATCGGCGGTTTCTCAACCACTGTGGGGTCACGACCCTGGTGAAGGGGTTGTATATCAACTATCCTGCATATCAGATATTCACGTTATAATTCATAACAGTAGCAAAATTACAGTTATGAAGTAGCAATGAAATAATTTTATGGTTGGGGGGGGGTCACCACATGAGGAACTGCATTAAAGGGTGGTAGCATTTGGAAGGTTGAGAAGCACTGCTCTAGAGTATATGGAAAAGGAGAAAGGGTTAAGCACAAGCTCACATGCATGTATCACTCTGGCTTCCGAGCTCCTGCTACTTTGACATCCTCACCATGAAGGGCTGTACCCAAGATCCTGAGCCAAATAAACCCGTTCTCTTAAGGTACCTTTGTTAGGGTGTTTACCATGGTGACAGAAGACGAATAAACCAAGACATGCACTGCCCTGTGGCTTCCTCATTCCATATCTGGGGAGCTAGGGAGCAGACCCAGGCAGATGCAGCTTGCAGAAATGCTAAGAGTCCCTTCTCCACCCCTGCTGCTTCAGATGCACAGTCTCAAGTGTTGAGTGCAATCTGAAAACTATAAAACTCATCCAGACCGAAAGCAACAGTGGCTATGGAAACAGCTTGCACCCTGCAGGGAAGGGGCATCCAGGGGCACATGGGATCCTTCCACACGGAGAACCTCAGTCCTGGCGCACACTGGACCTATGGTGGTTTAAATGAGATGTCTCCCATAGGTTTGTGTATCTGAACACTTGGTCCCCATTTGGTGGTGGTGTTTGGGGAGGTGTAGGAGTTGTGTCCTTGTTGGAGGAAGTACATCACTAGCGGGAGGCCTTGAGAGTTTGAAGAGTCAACCCAATTCCAGTTCACTCCCTCTGCTTCCTGCTTACAGAGAAAGGTGCGAGCTCTCAACTTCCTATTCCATCTGCCATGCCTGCTCCTTGCTGCAAAGTGTCCCCCACCATGACAGTCCCTTTTCCCTCTAGTATCAGAAGCCCAAATAAACTCTGTAAGTCACCTTGGTCATGGTGTTTGATCACAGCAACAGAAAAGTAACTGATACAATGCCCCAGCACCAAAGCCAACGTGGACATTGTCTCATTTGTCTGGAGAGTGACAATAAGTATGAGAGTACCAACTCCACTTGAGCAGATGTCCCTAGAGACCATCCCTGAATAGCAAGGCATACTTAACTCGGGAATGCAAACCACCACCAGAGGGGATCCTAACGACAACTGGCCAATTGCCTAAGAATGGCATGCCACACAGAGTGCAGCCACTCCACACACACCCATGACTTAGTTGCTTAATCTATGAATCTGTTATCTCATGGGGCCACAGGATTTCTAGATGTGATTAGGAGTTGAATACAGGAGGCTTCATCTGGATTACCTGGAAGAGAGATTCAACCATCCAAGGTCCTTGACGCCAACCTTGGAGGCAGAGGCAGATGGAGCCTGAACAATGGAGAGGTGATAAACCAACTTGTTGGACTATTGGGCATGCGGTGACTTCTCACAAACCCAACAGAAAGCTGACACCAGCTTGCGGAGACTCGGGATTTTTTTATACGAGCACGTTAGCATTATGGTTTAAGCGTTAAATATCCATCACAGGTGTCCGCATTTGAGGGCTTGGTCTCCAGCTAGTGGTGCTGGCGGGGCTGGTGTTGTGGGATCATTAGAAAGTGGGGCCTAGATGGAGTAATTGTATCACTAGAAATGGGTCGTGAGGTTCAGAGCCTGACCCTGCTTTCTATCCCACTGATGATTCCTGATCCCTCCAGATGTCAGCAAGCAGGCTCCTGATGCCACAACTCCTGCTGCCATGCTTTTCAGCCATGATGGGCTACACCCTTAAAATCTGAGACAAACTGAACCCTTCTTCCCTTAATTTGCTCTTTGGTGGGTATCTGGTCACAGTGATCAGATGAGTAACTAATACACCCTGTGCCTTGAGGTGGGAACAGCGTGGGCACACATAGCGGGTGGAGATTATTTTCTCAAAGCTCAACAAACATAACAGACATCTCAGTGTCAGAAGTATCCTGCTTTCAAAGCTACTGTGGCCCCACTGTAGCTAGCATAGATCACTGAGTGGAATATTGACCTGTACTAACGCTATGAAGAGCAATTATGCAGTTCACAGATATGGCAGCCCCGAGAAGGAAAGATGCCTTTCCCTCTGTAAAGATGGGGAGGACTCTCAGCTTTGAAAGAGCAGCAGGTGCCTAGTTCCTCATGCATATGAGACCCGTCACTGTATACCTCCTCCTGATAGATGGCATACAGCTCTTCCCTATTTCACACATGTAGGCTTTACATTTCAATTTAAAAGTCTGCCTGTAAGTGAGAGACATCCCTAGAGAGCATTCCATATATATTGCCTTTGTAGTTCTGCATTTGAGCTCACCCAAAAGGCTGAGAAGCGATTGCTTGCCTGTTTGTGTTAAAAAAAAAAAAAAAAAAAAAAAAAAAAGCTGTCAGAAAAATCCAAATGTAAGCAACTTAAACAAGGCAAGAAATGTATTGTTTCACAAAAACCTAAGAGCCCAGAGGGATCTGGGGCTTATGTCCTGGGCTTACCTCTCCCACAGTCAAGCAGCTCACTTATCTGGGCAAGGAGTTCATACTAGAGGCCCCTGGAAGCCTGAATACACCCCAACTCCTGTGAGGACCCAGGCCTGTGCACAGTGACTTCTATTCGTGATCTGAAGGTCAAGGGTGCTATACTAATCTGGGGCCATCACTAAATACAAGGAATAGAAAAATGGGCTGTGTCCTGGACCAGTCCTGGACCCCTTCTCACCATGCTGTGGGCTACACCCAGGCCTTGACTACGGGGGTGAAAAGGGAAGAGGCCTCTGGGTGTGTAGTGAGACGTAAACGCTGGGTACCCTGTAACTATGAGGGTTTCTTCCCAGTTAAGGCAAGAAGAACATCACAAGGGCCTATGGTCCTACTTTATCTGTTGCTGCTACTTCTTCTTCTTCTTCTTCTTCTTCTTCTTCTTCTTCTTCTTCTTCTTCTCCTCCTCCTCCTCCTCCTCCTCCTCCTCCTCCTCCTCCTCCTCCTCCTCTTCCTCCTTCTTCCTCTTCTTCTTCTTCCTCTTCCTCCTCCTTCCTCTACTTCCTCTTCCTCCTCCTTTTCTTCCTTTTCATAGGGTCTTATGCAGCCCAGGCTGACCTTGAATACCCTGAGTATCTGAGGATGGCTTTAAATTTCTTGTTTTCCCACCTCCACCTCCCTCATGCTGGGTTGGCAAGTATGCATCCCCCACACCTGTTCCATTTGGTGCTGAGGATGGAACCCAGGGATCTGCGCATGTGTGGCAAGCTCTCTGCAGCCTGAGCCACATCATCAACTCTGTGTCCCACTCTTTTGGATACTGCTTCGGCATTTGCATTTTGGCTTTCCTTGGACATCTGTTTACTTCTAAGTGTGTCCAATAGGGACAATAAAGGAGAAAGGGAGGGAATTGTCTATTGCGTGTTTCCAATCACCTGATTCTATGACGTCATCAAGTGTTCCCAGAGTGCTTTGTTCTGCATGTCACTATCCCCACTGGACAGGTCAAGAAATCATCCCCTGGCACGCTATTGCGCTGGCATTTCTTACTAATGCTGTGGCTTTGGACAAATGGCTCAACTGAACTTGTCCTCCAGTCTCTTCATCTGTAATATTAGATGATTCTCAAAGCTACTTCACCGTTACTGGGCAGATATGTGTGTTATCCCTGTAAGGACGATTAGCCAGCACATAATCCACATTACTACTTTCAGACATGCCAGTGTGAGCATCCTAATGAGAATCCACCCAAGGCTGCCTGTGCCCTCTAGACAAAAACCTGAAGATAAAGGCAAAAATAAATCTACTAAAATAAATAATAAAAAGGATGAGTCTTTTCCAACGGGAAAATGAACCCCCCCCCCCCGTATGTAAATATAACAAAACAGGGGAGTGTTGTGATTGAAGTACTCAGTAACTGAAATGATTAGCCTTTCTGTGGGTCCCTGCTAAGAGGCTCTGAATACCTTCTACCCCTGCCCCCGTGAGTGGCAGAAGCAAGGGAAGCTTTGTCATTTCGTTTCACATCAGGTACTTGCACGGGAATCCCGATCTGAGCCTCAAGAGCTACACGGAATTCCCATATGGAGTGCTCTCCTTCACGTGCTGGGATCTATCAACACCAGAGTCGCTCTGAAAATGTGAAGTAA
Organism: Peromyscus aztecus; assembly: GCA_902168405.1. Lineage (NCBI taxonomy): Eukaryota > Metazoa > Chordata > Mammalia > Rodentia > Cricetidae > Peromyscus > Peromyscus aztecus. The sequence continues at coordinate 4,776 of CABHPQ010145940.1, forward strand.
ATTACTTACTGTGCTAGAGAGCACTCACTTCAGAGCCCGCCTTTCTGTGGTAGAGGATTCGCTTAACCCAGCAACCATCATCATGGGAGACTTCAGTGTTAACACCTGTCTGCAATGAGTTTACTTCACTCTCTCGAGGGAAATACCTGGCTCTCCAATGGCCTGGGTCGTCTAAACTAAGCTTTCTTGGCTTCCCTACCTGCTGCCTTCCTCAGGATACTTAATGCCTGCTATTTAGCATTCAAATTTCATAACCAGTCACCTGGTGCCTCATCCAACTGCAAGAGGGAAAAAAAGATGTCTCAAGTGCACCAATAAAACAAAGCAAAGCAAAGCAAAGCAAAACAAAAACCGGAAAGCCTCCAGGGCATTCTGGGAGACAGCATCATGCCATTGACTTCACTCAGGGGTGGATTTCCATAGATACGGAGTATGCCATCCAAGAGAAGACTCGGGTGATGTCCCCTGTGCCCAGCTAATAACAACAGGATTCTAAATTGAAATCAGATCTTGAAATGACTGTGTTCTGACTTCACCGGGAAGAGGCAGAGGTGTGCTGTCCTTAGTAAAACTGTCTGAGCCTCATCAACCAGGAAGAGCATTGGAGAGGCATTAAGTCTGAATGTTGGTTAATTACAGCATACTGGCCAGGCAAATCCAGGGTTCTAGAACCTGCTTGGCATTGCTTGTCTGGGGTATTGTCTCTTTGGTGAAATGGATATAATCTTACACTCAATGGCTTGTCAATGTCTTTAAAAGTTGAAAAGTCTATCTGGCTGAATTACTGTTAAAGACATCCTGTCCATCAAATATACCTGTCCATCAAAGGCAGCTTTTGTCCAAAGATACCCTGCCCAACAAAGACATCTTGTCCATCAAAGACATCCTGTCCAATAAAGATAGCCTGTCCATCAAAGATATCCTGTCCATTGAAGATAGGCTGTCCATCAAAGACATCCTGTCCACCAAAGATAGCTTATCCATGATTTGGTGGATGTTAAGGTACCAAAGATATCTTTGCTGATTCTAAAATGGTTGAAATGTAGCTTGAACCCTATCTATCAAATATGCAGTGTGTGGTCTGCTGTGGAATAATGCTTATGTACATTGGTTTAATAAAATGCCGATTGGCCAGTAGCAGGCAGGAAGTATAGGCGGGATAAGCAGACAAGGAGAATTCTGGGAAAAGGAAGGCTGAGAGAAGAGACGCCAGCCTGCTGTCCAGGGAGCAGCATGTAATGGCACACAGGTAAAGCCACAGAACACATGGCGACATATAGATTAACAGAAATGGGCTGAGTTTAAGTGTAAGAGCTAGTCAGTAGTTAGCCTGACCTAATGACCAAGCAGTTTTAATTAATGTAAGTCTCTATGTGTTTACTTAGGTCTGAGTGGCTGCGGACCGGGCAGAACACAGGAAAACTTTCAGCTACAGTGGTCCACTGCCTTGATGTCACAGTACACATGCTGACAAAGTAGAAAGATACTTTGGGCTGTAGATTTTGTCATGCTCTCGTGCAGTGGTTCTCAACCTTCCTAACACTGCGACCCTTTAATACAGTTCCCCATGTTGTGGTGACCCCAAACATAAAATTTTGTTGCTAATTCATAACTGTAACTTTGCTACTGTTATAAATCATAATGTAAATATCTGATATGCAGAATATCTGATATGTGACCCCTGTGGTTGAGAACCACTGTTTGAGATGCTGACAAGTGACCAAATCTTCAGGGATGAGGAATAACCATGGCAGCAGAGAGGTAGCATCACCAATGGGACATGCCATGCCTCTGTGGTTAGAACCTCAGAAGTGGAAGGCTGCACAGAAGATGTGACATTGGAATTGGATGCTGGCAACTAACTAGGTGAGGAACTGATGGCTGCTGGTGGGATATTTAGATGGGGGTGGGTAAGTGGGAGTATGGGTTTGAGAACAAAAGATGAGAAGGGAATGTGGGTCTTATCGATACTCATGGTGACTCAGAAGCCTGAGTAAGGCTCCAGCTCTTCCTTTCATGTCTCTCTTTCACGATCCACACCCAGAACAGCTCTGCCCACAGAAGGAGATGAGGTCATATGGTCAGAGCTTGACTGAACTTTTGAACTGAATCTACAATCAAAGTGATGGCCTTGATAATGTCAATTTCTCTTGGTGTTCAGGAGGGTCCAGACCATCATCAAAACTAGAGGTTGGTGAAGACCCTGCATAGAAAGCAGAGGGCTTCCCAATGCCAGGGGGTGGAGTCTGGCAGGGAGGAGTTTGGGGAGCAGGGAGCTGGGAGCTGATGTTCATTGCACTTGGTTGGGTTCTGACTGTCTTCTGTCAAAATCAACTTCATCTGAGTGTGGGAGCCCACAGAGGTTTCCTAGTGAGAGCTGAGCTTGCTTTACCCAGCAGAGCTTGCATAAGGGGATGGCTTGACCACTTGAGTGGTTATCAGGTGTTTGGAAGGGTCTGCATTTGGCTGTGCTAGGGGAAGGTCTTTTGCTCCACCCCTTGGCATTCCTTTAAAAAGCCCTTTAGAAGAGCCAGAAGGAGCCGGCGGATAAGGATCCAGGCCCTCCCGAGGCTATCCTGTGTTTCTGTCTTTCTCCTCTCTATTTCTATCTAAATCTCTTATCCCTCACTCCTCAAGAGTACTCTGGGGGGAAGGGGAGGAAAGTGGAGGTAGGTCCCTCCACATCTGAGAATAGCAACCCAGGACTGTCTGTGGAAGCCCCGTTAGCAAATGAGCAATAGTAGAGATGTTTTAGAGCCCTGGCCCAGCCTGAATCTGTGCAGACAGACACTGAGGAGAGGGTCCTTGTTGAAACACTGTTTTACACACACACACACACACACACACCAGAAAAACCAGCAGTGTTTTGCATAGTAGCATGGATCGCAGCATTGGTTCCTCCCAGGATCTGCTGCTTAGCTTACAGTCCTACTGGACAATTGGAACGACAGCCACATGCCTGGGGATTTTGTCACAGGGCTTGGCTTCAGACATATATGTCCAACCTATGGATCCCAAGAATGTGTGCATCCAAGGACGGCTATGAATACAGCCCAATACATGTGTAGATTCATCTAAAAAAGTGGGAGAGCAACTGAGGAAGACACCCTTACAATGACCTCTGGTCTCTACATGTATGTGCACACACATGAGCACATACACAGGTATAAACGATAAGCTGAAACCCCCCAAAACCTGTGACCCTGAAGACATTGGGTAGAAGGAGAAGGGGGATTCTCCCTAGATCAGTGGTTCTTCACCTTCCTAATGCCACAACCCTGTTAATACAGTCCCTCATGTTGTGGTGACCCCAAACCATAAATTCTTTGCACTGTTACTTCATAACTGTAATTTTGCTACTGTTATGAACTGCAATGTAAATATCTGTGTTTTCCAATGGTCATAGGCAACCCCCAAAGGTGTCTGTGGCCCACAGGTTAAGAACCACTGCCCTAGAGTCTCTCATAGACTCCCTCAGGATAGAAGAATCCTCTGTTGTAGCATAATGGACAAGCTAGAGAATTCATCCGAGAGCCCAGAAAGCTCCTTAAAACCAGAACAGAAATAAAGTAAGCTGTTTTATTTAAAGCAGCATCCGTGTCAGAAACTCACAGATAACTCTTTTTTCTTTTCAGATGCCAACAAACCCTGTTTCTGAGCACGAGAGTATTTTTACTCTTTAATAGGAGAAATTATAATTAATGGGCAGTCCACTCAGTGTCACTTGGAGATGTTTTTTCTTCTGGAACAATCAGACGCTTTCTCCTGCATAGACTCCAAAGCCTGACAGCCCACAGCAGCACAGTTGGAGTAAAATGGAGGAAAGCTAAGAAATGGTCAGGAGCTGAGAGCTGGGATCTTTAGGTAGCATCACCCAGAGCTAGTAGGGCTGGGGATGTGGCTTAGTTGGGAGAGGGCTCGCCTAGCATGCAGGAGGCCCTGGGTTCAATCCCTAGCACTCTATAAACCAAGCCTGTGATCCCAGCATTTAGAGGTGGATGTGGAGGCCAGAGGGTCAGAAGTTCAAAGTCATTGTCTTGCTGCATAGGGAGTTTGAGGCCAATATGGGCTCCGTGAGGTCCCAGGGAGTGGGGAAGATGGGTGGATTTCCCAGAGTTGAGCAGATCAACCCTTTTCACTTCCTTCCCAATTCCCCCTCCTTCCTGCCTTCTCTTCCCCAATCTCCTTGTCCTTCCTCCCCTCCCTCTTCGCTCCTTTCTGTCTTGGGCTTCTTTCTCCATCACTTGAAGTACACCGACCAAGAGCATGCACTCTGCAGACTGCAATGTTCTAGACGCGTCACATAAGGTCTCTCTGAACATTCTCTCCAGTGGGGACAGACAGATAACAAGGAAGGCAAACGCCTGGTCTCTCGGGTGTTAAGGGAACTGTGGGTGAAAACAGAAAAGCTTTTGGCGGCTGAGCAGGGTGGGGCAGGGGAGGTGAGGAGGGTTAGCACAGACCCTGTGCTCTTTGTTCCTAGCACCCTAGTGGACATAGCCAGCATTTGAGGAAAGGCGGGAATGCAAGGAGGAATGAGCCTCAGGTAGAACCACTGAGCTGTGGAAGCCCCGCTGGGTGTGTGAAAGGAACAGCAGGACCCCATGTAGCAGGAAGAATGTGGCCTTGGAAGGCACTGCGGGCCTTCTGAGAAACTGGGATATTTTGAGACTCTACTCCAGTAGGGACTTTGGAGTGTAAGTCTGTGGTGATGTTAAGACAAGGCCACCCAGAGGCAGAGCCTGGCCGCTCTCTCCTGCATGGGCCAGGATACAGAAGACAGAACTCTGCCTGGCTCCTAAAGCTGGGAGAGCAGCCTTACAATGTCACCAGCCACTGGAAAGGGACAGGGCTGTCCCAGCGAGGCCGGCCATGATCACAAATTCATGAGCCTCATACCCATGGTTAGTGACGACAGGCACTGGACCTGGTGCGGGTCTATTGTTGAACATTAAGTACCTACACCAGAGAGGCTCTGACAAATTTTTAGGACAGTCATTCCGCTTAAGGGATGGAAGGTGAAAAAGGAAGCGAAGGCAGGAAGCTGTCAGAATAATTCAAGCAAGACAGGACAGTGCCCTGGTCCAAAGTAGCTGAAGGACAAGTGATGAGTAGCTAGAATATAAAGAGCCTCCATGTCTTGTGCGGACAGGAGGGTTTGCGGACTGAACAGATGTGGAGAGACCCACTCTTCGCTTTGCTCCTCATCTTTCCTCAGCCCAGTTTTACAGACTTATATCCCAAAATGCAATGGGAGAATCAGAAGGTGGGCCAGCCAGAGGGCTCAGAGGGGTAAAGATGCTTGCTGCCAAGCCCAGGGGCCTGAGTTCCCATCCCTAGGACTCATATAGTGAAAAGAAAGAACTGACTCCCTTGTCCTCTGACCGCCACATGCATGCCGAGGCACATGTGCGCGCACACACATGCATGAAAACAAATAAACTAAATAAATAAATAAAACAATGGATTTTTTTTTTAAAGACTCAAGAGGGAAGTAGTGTAGGAGCTTTGCCTCTGTTCTCCATCACAGCTGTCAATTTGGTAGTGACTCCACAGAATAACTTAGAAGCAGTTTGGCACTCGGGCTATTTTGCCAGCGTGGAATTGAGAGAGGACAATGCTGTCCAGCAGGGTGAGACCCAGGGCCAGTTCCTCACGAAGAGCTCAACAATTGAGGTACTTAATTGCCCTTAATGAGCTATGCTGTCCTTTCCATTCTGACTGCTTCAGCACCAGGACAGAACAAAACCCAACAATGCCAGCTTGTTTACAGAGGCCCCAAGGTCATCCAGAGAGCCCTCCTCTATTGTCACTGGTGTCCTGTGGAGCTTCTGGATCTTTCTCCCCTCCCACCAAAACACTATTCATCTCTTAAGGCTCAGGTCAGGC
>CABHPQ010145943.1:0-13145 GCA_902168405.1 Peromyscus aztecus
TCACCTAAGTTGGCTTCTAAGTCCCCACATAGACAAAGATAGCCTTGAACTTCTAATCCTCCAGCTTCCACCTCCCCAGTGCTAAGATCACACAAGCTCCACCATGCCTGCTGTAGGCAATGCTGGGGGTGGGAACCAAGGCTTTGTGTGTGCTACACAGCTTTCTGTCAACTGAGCTGGACGCCCAGCCATAACTTTCCTTCCTGTTCTAATTCTCCTGCCTATGATAAAGGTAATTTCAAGTAGAAAAACTGTCAGATTAGTTGCAGTCGGAGAAATATAAAGCAGGAAGGAATAACTCACGGATGGAACAATCGATCTTAAATAGATGAAGCTATCTCCATGGGGCTTACTAACTCATACTAACAAGAAAGTCAGTATATTCACCCTCTATACCCATTATCTTTGTCAACACTCTTCTTGATATTGTAGTTTGGGGTGGACTTTAAGGGCCCACAATGACACTAGTACTGAGCAAAAGGGTGTATATCTCAGTCAATCTGTAGTTGACAATTATTACTGTGTCAGCTATACAAAGGAACACATGCAAACTGAGAACTCAGTCTAGTGGGCATGTGCCAATGTTTGCACAATGTGGAAACAGTTGGAACATTTGCAATGGGCAGAGAAAGAAGTGAGGGTCTATGGGAGCAGATGGGTGGGATTCAAGTCCTGACTTACACTTCCTCCCACCTCCTACATTGTACTTGAGATCTGTTTGACAGTGATCTGGAACTTTTATCCTTGAAAAAATGGATCATGGACTCAGATTTTAAAAAAAATTATTCACAGTGGCAACAGAAATGTAAAGTACCCATAGGGATGGAGTCACCAGCCCAGCAACATGTAGCAAATGTCTAGGGAGCTAAGCCCAGCAGTGTCAAGATGTGGTCTCATGGATGCACTGTGCTCAGCTGCCCTGTACAGACTGTCCCTGGTGATGGAGGGAAGAAGGCATTTTCTTCTTTGTTACTGTCTGCTACAATTCTTTGAGCCATCGAAATCTCTCCTAACCAATTTCTTCAGTTTAAATGCGATGGATCAGTCTTGTTTGCAACCAGGGTGTGCGATACATTAGGAGAACAAAACAAATTTTGAAGTGTAGTTTCCTAACCTATGAAGTAGGACGATCAAATGCAAAAGATAGACTTGATAGATTAGAAATGACTTGCCTTTTCCCACTTCTCACTCCTCCCTACTTACAATGATTTCTTCTCCTGTATACAAATAACTTGTACAGTCACCAGATTCCATAGAGAGGCTGTTTGCCCTTCAAAAAACACCTTTTCCACAAGTATAATAAGGTGTGGTCATTAAACATGGGGGAAAGACCTTTACAAGCAATCAAGTTATCCCATCATTAAGGGAATAAATCAGTGAAAGGCTAGGCAAGCCTGAAATAGATTACCCAGCCAGAGAACCTGTCAATAAATAGAGGAAAACTTAATCAATTTAGAGTTTGTTTATTATCCCTGCTATAACAGGGCCAAATGGCTTTGCAATTTAGAGGTAGCCATTGCAGGCTGGTGTGACAGCTAGAGAGTTTGTTATAAAGGAAATACTACAGACACAAGTTTATATTTTGCCTCAATAAAAAGGGTCATAAAAGATAGGAGCAAAACATCTGTAGCCCACACCATTTAAGAGGAGATTCAAGGCCTGCCCTGTGATCCAATCTATGTACAACAGCGTTACTGGAGGCTCAGAGTGATCACACCTGCCGGCTCACAGACCATGTAAATACTGAAGAAGCAGAGACTATCTGAAGTTGCTAATCTAATTCAGACAGTGTTAACGTTATGTCAGCCTAAAGACAACACAGAACCCTCAGACACTCTGCTGGTAGCATATGAATGTCATGATGATGGCCTTCTGCCAGAAGTCTAACCAATGAATAAAATATTTCTATACTCTTGAGAGTCTTACATAAACTGTGAGCCACTGGAGTCACGGAAGCAGAGAGATATGAAGATTGTGAAGAACGTGCTGCATACATGTGTGGGTACCAACAAAGAACTAGGAAGTTAACGGAGTATGAGAGAGACAAAGGGAGAATTTAATGTCTGAGGTATAATTTGAATTTTCCTGAAAATCTATTTTAGTCCAATTTTTAAATGCCATGGTGTGATAGATTTTGTCATTATTGAAGATCTTTCGAAAATATGGAACTGCTATATTTTCAGTCCTCACAGTTGAGTTAAATAAAAATTCTAACACACTTTTCTCATCTTGAAAATACAATACCTGTTTGAAAATGTTAAATTGCTTTTGAGACAGAGAGTTAAGTCTAAACATCAAAGAGTCCAAAAATGCTAACAAAAGAAAAATTATTTTGTCTTCTCTTTGAAATAGGAAGAATGATTTCTTGACGTTTAGCACAAACTCTTTCAGGTTAAACCTGAAAAGCAAAGATTTTCTGTGAATATTTGCAATTGTTGAAAAAGATTTTAGAGAACAGCAACAACATATATATATATATATATATATATATGCACACTTCTGAGAACCAGTTGTCTTACCTTGATAGATATGAGCCTAATTTAAGCTCCAGAATCCAAGTATAGAGATTTAAAATACTTTTAAATGTTTTAATAGTCTTGATATCAAAAATAAACACATCATCAATAAGTAAATTAGAATGCTTTTTTAAAAAGTATAAAGTGGATTTAAAAGTATCAAGTAATATTGTTTATTTGTCTTTAGTGTTCTACTTCCAAAGATGTAAAAGAATTTCTATTAGTGCTACATTTTATCCCAAGATTTTGAACGACTAAAATTATTATACTTAATTCAAAACAATTCTTAATTCCTAGTCAGATCATCATCATATGGAAAATCACTGTGTTTGAATTCTACTGCCAGCTTAGTTTACAATCCATCAATTCAATCAATTTTCAGTTCTTTTCTAAAGCTCATTTTTTTTTTTTTTTTTTTTTTTTTTTTGGAGACAGGGTCTGAATACGTAGTCAAGGTTAGTCCTTGAACTCATGCCCCTCCTGGGTCAGCCTCCCTAAACACTGAGATTAAGGCATGTACTCCTATGTCTGTCTGTTCAGGCCCAAATAATTTGAGCCTTTCCTCTCTCCTAGTTGTGGCATGAAGCAGTTCTCACATGAGGGTAATCAAATTTGCAGAGAATGAATAAGCAGGAGAGACTTCTCACTCAAATCCAGTCCTCTCTGTCTGTCCCTCTCCCTCTCCAAAGCAAAATATTTCCAAACTAAATTATTTAGATTCATCTAAACTATGTTTGCTCCGTAAACTACACTAAATCCAAATGGGTTAAAGAAATTGCCATCTTTAGGATTATTAGGAGCTAATTTCATATCATTTGCCAGAAAACTTGACAGAAATGACTCAAAAGAGGAAGGAGTTTCTCTCTTTGTCAACTCAGGAGAGATTTCAGCCGATCCTGGCAGGAAAAACCTGCCAACGAGAGTAGCTTGGTTCATGGTAGCAGCTGTGTGAGGCAGTGGTACTTCGAGCTAGAAGTAGGTACCGGTGTACAATCCAAAGTCCCTCCCGCCACTAATGATCTCCTTCTGCCAGCCAAGTCAGACCTCCTAAAAGCTCTTTAGCCCTCAACCTAGACCCTCAAGTTTGGAACTGAGCATTCAGACCAAGAACCTGTGGAAGACATTTCAGATTTGAACCATGACAAAGTCTAACACTGACCTTAACCTTCAGACATCCCCAAACAAGGAAAGCAACATCTTTTCTAACTAAAATCCTCTGTCCGTGTACACAATGACATGTTCTGGGGCGTCCTTTCCCAGGGTTGACTTGAACAGAATCATCCTTTCTATATTCTTTTCAGGCCTCCCTCAGAGTATAGCAGAGCTACTCAAGTGAAGACTTGCCTTCCTTAGGTTAAAGCCAGACGCTATGAATGAACCAATATGTTTGATGACACTTTCAAGGCACAGATACCAATTCTCAGAAATGCCCGGTCACAATGTGGAATCACATGATACCATGATCTACTTAAAGATAAACTAAGTCTGAAGAAACCAGTGAGGCCTTTGGCCCATGACTAATTGATTCCGTTCAGCAAGTATCAGTCATTTCTACGACTGAGGGTGCAGGCTGGGGAGAGAGGAACAATGGGTAGTAAGAATTTTCCCTTATATCATTTTTTCCCCATGGTAGTAGAATTACATGAATTTGTCACTTTGAGAAACACGGGGTTATAAATTCCTCCCAACCAAAAAGTAATTCCCCTGAATGTTTCAGTATAACCGAAGTGAGCCGTGAGGGGAGGGCGGCTCTCGGATAGCCGGTGTGCAGTGCCAGCAATCTGGTAACAGGAACGATCGGACAGAGAAGAACGGCTTCTGCAAGACCAGCTCCCCGACTTGGGAAATGCACTTACTCTTTGTCTCGATTATTTGCAGCCTGACAATGGTTCCCAGCAGTGAAAGGCAAGCTCACCCTCTGGGAATGGGTTCAGATATAAATGACTGAGAGCCTTGTCAAAGGTCCTCCACCGCTGACACCGCCTTGCTCCACCCCCGTCCCCTCAAGGGCACTTCATTTTCCCTTTATTACTTTTGTCCCTCCAAAGGAAGGTTAGGGGGGGGGGGGGGGGGGGTAAAATATCATTATAAATGGAAGCTCTTGACGATAGGTCAAAAACATCTGTCCTATTTCACCCCCACTCTGTTCCCTTCCTCGCTCCCTCCTTCCAATCCTACCCTTTTCTAGAACTGCAGGATTCCAGCCCACTGTTTTGATATTTTTAGTGGTCGGGGTCAGGGCTGCTGTAAGACCTCAGCTGAACAACCCTTAATGAACATGTGCACGCCCCCGGGAGAGCGACGCTGTATTGTCTGTTTACTCTGCTCTTGACATGACAGCTGACAGCTTCCCGTGTTGGGGGAGAGGAAAGGCCGTGACTTCTGAGAGCCATTAAATGGTTTGCTTTGCTTTGCTCTCCTCGTGAAAGTCAGGTTTGCTCACCCTGCACTCTCTTCCGTGATGCGGTATTGTGAAAATGGCCGTCATCTGGATTTCTTGGGGAAGTTAAAACAAAGAAATCACAATGACAGGGCCTTCCTTCTTCAAAAAAAAAAAGAAAAACTCCAATGTAATGAAAACGTACAGAACACACCACACAAAAGAAATGGCAGCTCTCCTTGAAGTAACTTTCACGAGGCAATTCTGGTTGGCAACATAAAATCCCAAAGACGCATACAGAAAGGCAAGAGATGGCTTCAGTTGTGCAGCTGCAGGTCCTGGCGCATCCTAGGTACCCTAAGCCCGGTTAGGGTGAACTTTTCATAGAGCCCTGGTCTCGGTGGTGGGAAGACCGGGAAAGATGGCGGCTTAAATGGGAGTTGCTACAACTGATCGTCAAAATCCCCAAACCGTACTCATTTACTACCTTACTTGATCCTCAGATGTCTGTAAAGCTGTGTGGCAGCTGCTATTGCCTCCAATTCACATCAGCAAAACCTTCGAAGCTCAGAGACGCTCGGTTATTCCTCACGCTGGCGAGGAGCACAGCTGGACCGCTGACGCAATCCATCCTCCAAACTTGGAGTTTACCTGGGCCGTTTACCTGGGCTGGGTTGACTACCGTTTAAACTCCATAAGAGTCTTTAGTTGTTATTCACCTTTTCCTCTAGCTGCATCCTTAGAAACGTCTAACAGAAGCCCTCTTCGATTTGGTAGGCATAATGGTGACTGTGTGAGTGTCCACGTATTAAAATGAACATGCTTTTAAAAGAGAAGTCGATTTACCAAACACTATTTAAATTAAAAGATGCTAAATGTGGCAATGTTCTCACTCCAGCTGCCACGGGTCAATTATGCGAGGTCTCTATTTCTAGATCATAATTAGATTCACTAGAGACTGATTAACCTCCGGGAAGAGTTATAGTTTTACATAAAAGCGAAGTGGGAAAAAAAAATCTAACACTTTCAGTCATAAAAAGTAATATTTGAAACAAAGATAAAACAAAAAAAATTCTCCTTATTCATATGCACATAAGAATCAAGTGCTTATACAACTCTGGTTTCCTTGGCCTTCTTGAGTTGATCCAGTCCTACAAACAAATTCCTGGACTCGACATTCGTGTAGATGGCTTCCCAACCACACTTCGAAGATGCTGGTCTATGGATGAGAGGAAGCTTGCAGAGAGTCTGCATTTGGGATTTGCAGAATGGCGCCGTCACCCTCCCTGCTGCGGGCCTTGAACAGGAGTGTTCTTAACAGTAGATATAATGAAGTTCTGCCTTTAAAAATCACTGAGAGTGATAATTTACAGGGTAAATTTTTGCTAGCTTTTATTTTAATATCCATTTGTTGCCTCTTATTATTTGTAGCTTAAGCAAAACCTCATTAGTAGAGGCCTGAAGTGACTGATGTGAACTTGTGAACTATTCTTTAATTACTTGAGAAAGCAAGTTTGTTATCAAATCAGTAAAAGGGTTGGTTTTTTTTTTTTAATTCTCAGTTTGTGTAAAGCCAGCATATTCATATATCACTTGTGAAATGATCTCTTCCTCCTTCTGTGATGGAATGTAAACAGGCCCAGTCTTGTGCAGGAGTAGTGAAGGTAACACAGCCACAGTGTATGAAACTGTCAAAGAATACACAGCATGCTAACTTAAACAAATGAATGAATATGTAAATACAGGAAGAAATAAAGACATACACACAGAAAGCAATCCAGGAAAGAAACTTGGTATCAGCGCTTAGCCTCCACACACAGTGCACACATGCAGAAATGCTCACACCCTCACTAACATGCACATACATTACACACACACACACACACACACACACACACACACACACACACACACAATAACAGTTGTTGGACTTGTGCACATCCAAGTGGCAAAGCACTTAACTAGCTTTCATGAGGTAATTCCTGGATTCAATCCCCAGTGTTCCAGGCAGTAAATAAATATGTGTGTTGCAAATAAATAAACAAAAGCATATATGCATGTTATAAATAGTCACTGTGTTCACTACAAAGAAACATGTTTCACACAAATCCTAAAAACTGAGCACTTCAGAGAAATTCGAACCTTCAAAATATAATAGTGCTATTTGAATGTTCACTCCAAAAACACCGTAATTATTATATGGAGAACAAAGTTTGAATTCCAAACAGCTGACTGACAAGGGGGCACTGGAAACGTGGTCGCCCCATCATCTGTCTTCTAGATTCCACAGACTGGAAGTTGCTCAAAGGACTTCATCAACGACTTCAGCTTGAGAAGCAGTGGCCATTCACCCGCTCCATCCTGAGTCAATCAATGTCATGAAATACTCAGCAGGACTCCTGATTTCTCTGTCCACCCTCTGATTCCAAGCCTCTGATTCCTAGAGAAGGTAAATCACAGATTTTCTTTTAATAAGAAAACATTTTCTGGCCGGGCAGTGGTGGCGCACGCCTTTAATCCCAACACTCAGGAGGCAGAGACAGGAGGATGTCTGTGAGTTCAAGGCCAGTCTGGTCTATGGAGTGAGATCCAGGACAGGCACCAAAACTACACAGAGAAACCCTGTCTTGAAAAAACAAAAAACAAAACAACAACAAAAAAAAAGGGGGGGAAAGAAAACTAACATTTTCTACCCAAACACATTCACGGCTCTAGTAGTATCTCTGAACTTCTCAAGGCTGAATATTCTGTTTTCATGCAGCTTTGTTTTTCCCAAGGACCTGCTGTGTTTTCCAGTGTGTGTGATTAAGCCTCTCTGGATCTTGCTGTCTTCCTTGGAGAGCTCAGATTGGTTTGCAGCTAGCTAACGTCCCTCTGTTAGTGGTGCAATTCTGATTAGTCAGCTTCTTTTCAGTCTTCTACTCTGGCTGGCAGGATCTAGACTAGGTCTCCTTCCCAGTGGCCCAGCAGGAAGCTCTGGGCTCAGAGGGTGGCAAGGACAGGTGACACCTCCCTCTGACAGATGTGGCTTCTAGAACAAAACCACATCTTGGCTTCATCATCATTTTATTATCTTCACTTCTGATCAACCTCTTTGGTCCTTCCCACTTAGTCTCAAATAAATATATTGTTGTTGGTAGGTCTTTGGTCTTTGGGGGGGGGGAGCGCCACCCAGCTCCCAAATAAATTCACACACAGAGGCTTATTTTTACTTATGAATGCCCAACCTTAGCTTGGCTTAGTTTCTAGCCAGCTTTCCTTATCTTAAATTATCCTATCTACCTTTTGCCTCTGGGCTTTTTCCATTCTCTAACTTCTGGAAATCTCACTCTTACTCTGTGGCTTGCTGTGTAGCTGGGTGGCTGGCCCCTGGAGTCCTTCTCGTTCTCTGGTTCCTAGCTCTTAGATCTTTCTTTCCAGATTTCTCCCTCCATATATTCTCTCTGCCTGCCAGCCCCGCCTTTCCTTTCTCCTGCCTTGCTATTGGCCAGTCCCTTATTAGACCATCAGGTGTTTCAGATAGGCACAGTAACACAGCTTCACAGTGTTAAACAAATGCAACATAAACAAAAGTAATACACCTTAAAATATTCTACTGCAATATAGCATCGTTCTTCAGACACCTTGATGATTCCTGACACTATCTTTATGCAGAGTGATGAAGCCGACTCACATATAAAATCAGGTTCAGCTTTGAAGCATGGGGCAAGTCAGAGTTGGAAAATGAACTAAAAAAAAATTATTAAATTATTTGAGTACCAATTGAACTTCCTTACAAATTTTCAATCAGTTTATAATGTCACATTATATGAGTGCTTATATTTTTTTTGTACCTTCTCATATCCATGCTTCAAAGGGCAATAAGAAAAGATATTGCAGATTCAGGAAAATGTCAGCAGTCAGCACCATCATTCTGAGGTGGGACCATTATTGCTTGTTGCTCTTAATCATTTACTAGAAACAGAAGAAGCATCTTCGTCTCTCTGTAAACTGATAAAACAGAAAAGTTCATTGACTGTGGCTTCCACTCCTCTACCTGCTTGGCTTTAAAACAACTTCAAATTAAAAGCAGGCAGGGCAGGGAAACAATCAAGGTCCAACCTCATCGGCTCTTCTGTTCTTCATGGGGAAGTAGATTCCAGTGTTTGGGTTTTTTGGTTTTTTTTTTCAAGCACATTTTTGAGAAACCACTTTCACAGCTTTTAAAAGAAAATGTCACTGTGCCTCTGGTGCAGGCGAGGGGGAATCTAATTTCATTACACTTAAGTGCCTGACTCCCCATTACCCTCCATAATAGTGTAACATGCTATATTATAGGGCTTTAATAAATAGGAAGGATGTGGGTTGCAGCACATTTTCAAAGAAACCAAATTACTTTGAGTCACACATCTGCCTCTTCAGTTCATCCTATTTGCCACCATTTCACAACCTAATTACAGGATTTTCTGGAAACTGCTGTCCGGCGGTAACTGGATGACCTGCTTTATGTAGCAGAGACAGCCAGGCAGCTCCCCTGGCTTCAGACTTCATCGCTGTTACCATGTAATTGCATTGGACTTCCATGCTAATCCCTGTAGGCGGGAAGCAAATGAAATATTATAATTACCCTTTATTCCCTTGCCCCCGAAGCATGGATTAGGGCAGCGAACATGCAAAGGAAAGACGAGGAAGACTGTCTCTAAGAGTATTACTGATGGTTTGATCAAAGGAATAAGGCTGGTCTCATCCCAACCTTTTGCCTGGACATAAGCAGCAGCCGCCACAGCCATACTCTTTTTCAGTTAGTGAAGTTGAGATTGTCTGTTTAACTCAAGAGCACCATGGGGCACAGTGGAGAAATCCAGGGCAATGCCCTGTTGTATCAATAATATACAAATAAATGTGTGTTTGCATGTGTGTGCAAGCACAGGTGTGCATGTGTTGGAGTGTGTGTGTGGGCATGTGTGTACTAGGCAGAGAAACTGGAAACAATTTGCCGGAAGGAAAGAATAGAAGAACATTGATATCCAATGCATCTTTAATGAAGGGGGTTAAAGTATTTCTTTGAGTTTAAATACTATTCATGAGCTTATTTTGAAATAAAAGCATAACAATGCTTTAAAAGACAAGTCAATTTTGAGGAAAGAAATGACTCCTTACATTGTTTCTTTTGTGCTTTGGAGGACTTGGTTCCATGTAACTCAACAGTAGCCTCTACTAACTTGTTATACTGGATTACTCTACAGGCCATCCTTTTTGTTTTAATATAAGTACACTTTCTGTTGGTTTGTTTAAGACAGGGTTTCTCTGTGTAGCCCTGGATGTGCTAGAACTCACTCTGTAGACCAGGATGGCCTCTTGCTGACTCTGCCTCCCCAGCGCTGAGATTAAAGGCATGTGCCACCACTGTTCAGTCTAAGTATACATTTTTAGGGTTTTGGTTTGGTTTCATATTTTTTCATTAAGTTGCCTTAATTTCTAGCTCTTTCTTTGTATGTTCTAAGATAGGAATAGAATCTAACTTCTTGCAAAGTGTCTTTTAAACTGGACTTCTTGGGAGTTATTTATAAGTATATGATTCACATATAATTTCTCAAAATTACTCTTCAACAGCTCTACCAGATTCATGATTTTAAAAAAAAAATTTGATTTGATTCCCTTTAACCAAGTCATGCCCAATAAAAGAAACAACTGTTTTCAACATCCACGTGCCAACTTTGACATTTTGCTTAGAACTGGAGATACAAGAATCAACAAACTAAGTAGCATGTCTAGGAAAGGAGCATCCAGGAAAGTAAATACAGCCTGACAAAAATGTAAGCAGTATGCAAGAATTTGGATCAAGGTAAGGGGGTGGAGGATATAGGTGGAGGAATCAGGGGAACAACTTTTAATATTCAGGAAGTCCTCTTTCACATGACACTATTTGAACAGAAACTGTAGTAACAGAGCAGGTCATGCTACTGATGAGGAGTGGAGCAGATTCAAAGAAGACCTTTTTCTAGAACATGTTTGGTCTCTCCAGAAATAGCACAGAAAAGAAACCACTTTGGCTGTAGCAGAAGGAGAGCTAAGAAGCATTAGCAGATATTTAAGTTGGAGAAAAGGCATGTGGGGTATGCCGAGAACTGTGAATTCCCCGTGCGTTGAGAAGCCATTGGAGGAGCTGAGCAGAAAACAGCTCATCTTCCAGGAGTATCTGTGGGATCCCTGTGGACAATCAGTTAGTTAGAAAATAAAAAGGAAATTCTGAGGGACCAGGCAACAGATTGTATGGTCAGATTTTTTCCAGGGAATTCTTCTGAGTAGGCTCTTCATTCAAGTAAGGTGATGGGATGGTGTTCCCTGAGGGGACAACCATATGTTGAAAATGACAGGAATGTGGGATACCTACCAAGGGAAGTAGCAGGTACTGAGTGAAGCTGGTCAAGTGAGACTATATGTGCTGGAGGAGGTGAGGCCTTGGGGTGGGACTGCCCTAAACTTTTGGAGTTCACATTGTGGTGCTATATGTACTGAATGCCAGACCTGAAGCTATGGGATTTATTGTTTGCCCTGCTAGGTTTTGATCTCACTGTGATCCAATCTTTCCTCACTATTTTCTGTTCCTCTGGGAATGTAATGTTTACATTGTAGCATTGTATATTAGAAGTATATAGCTTTTTTATTTTATAGAGACTTCTTACAGATAGGTGTTCCTCTTGAGTCTCAGAAAAAGACTGAATTTTTGAACAATGTTAGAACTTGTAAAACTATGGGGACTCCTGAAATCACGCTGAATATATTTTGGCGTTATGAGATGGCTATGGGCCTTTAGGGATCAGGAATGGAATAGTATGCTGAATCTGAAATATATCCCACAGGCTCATGTTTATTGCTTGTTCCTTATCAGGTTACAATACTTGGGGAAGTATGTAGAAGTATGTAGAAGACAGAAGAAAATAGCTGATGGGGTATAGGTCAGTAGGGCAGGTCTTTGAATGTTATAATGGAGCTTCTAGCTCTGGCCACACTTTGCTTCAGCAAATGTATCCATTGGAAAAACTCAATACCAACAAAGGACCGAAAAAATTAACAGGCTAGTTAGTCTCCATGAAATCAAAAGAAGTATAGTGTCTTGGGAAAAAAACTACAAAGTTCAATAGTTAAGGAATAAGGTCATCAACAGAAATTAATAAAATGTGATCTACAAATTGTCAGGCAAGACAATAATGTTAATAAAAGTATTAAAAATGGGTCTAGGATCCTATCAAGTAGTTTAATGGCAGATTTCTGGAGGCAAACAGAAGACTCCAGAATGCTTACAGAAATGGGAAGCTCTAGAAAGCTTCGTGGAGGAAAATGATTGTATTTTTATTTGATGTAATCTATGTTACAAATACATTTTTTTAAAAAAAAGACTGTCTTTACTCTTAGCAAGACTGCAAGTCCTGTGAGAGCAGATCATATCCTGGCCCTTGCTTATACTAAGGCAAGTGCACAGCCCTCAGTATGGGGAGATGCTGAGGATCTTGTCTGCATCTCTATTAGGAGTCAAGAACATATTGGTTTACGGTCAGCCCCACCCCTGCACCGAATGGAGGAAAGGTAAATCTGTCAGGGTAATAATGTTGTTACCTAAAATGGATGCCCCAAAACAAAACCTTAGTAACCATCCATTACAGGGACACAACAGACCAATCTGCCTTGTAGGGAAGGAAAGAAAGAAATGCAAAAATTGAAAGGCTTACAAGGAAAATGACTTATAAAAGGCAAAAGAGATCAAATATAACACACACAAATGCTTCCTTTTGATCTATGCATTGGTTATTAAAAACCAGGAATACAACATGAGAAGACCCAAAATTGGGGCTGGAGGAATGACTCTGGGGAAGAGCGCTAGCCTTACATGCATGTGATCTGAGTTCAAATCCCTAGCACCCACTTTAAAAGTTGAGCCTGGTCTTGTGTGCCTAGTACTGTGGGAGACAGAGACCGAGGGTCGACAGGGCTTCCTGGCCACTAGTCCAGCGCCAGGTTTAGTTTCCTCTTTTCTCATTGCTGTGACCGAATACCAGACAAGAAGCAATTTCCAGGAGGAAGTGTTCAATCCGGCTCACAGTGAGTGCTGACCGCTCGGTCCGGCAAGGAAGGCACGGTGAGCCAGAGACCACTGAGTCACATTGCATCCGGAAGTGAACAGGAAGCGGAGCCAAACTGCAAAGCCTCGAGGCCTGTCCTCAGTGACCCGCTCTCACTAGCAAGACTCTCCCTCTCCAAGGTTCCACCGC
>CABHPQ010145947.1:0-17814 GCA_902168405.1 Peromyscus aztecus
ATGAGCCCAGTCTTTCACCATTGCCTGTATTCAGTGCCATATGAATTCCTAGCTCCCCTCCATAATAAAGCACTTTCTAGTTCACTAACATCTAAACCTGTGTGTGTTCTCTAGCTTGCTTTTGGGCAACAGAAAGAGGTATGCCAGCAATGGTTTTCTAATTGCCACCTAATAGTGTACATTTTAGGGTATGTCTCTGTAGTATAAAGGTCACAGTATAAAAGTCTTATACAGTATAAAAGTCTGTATAGTATAAAAGCTGTACAGTGAATGTATGTTGGAAACTTATCAATCATTTTAGCTGGTTTTGTTTGATGTTAAAATACTCAAGGATTTAAAAATAAGAGGTGTGGAATATATATGTAATATGTGTATCAATATACATAAAAACTCTTTAAGTGAGTTTTTAGTTTTGAAAAATACAAATAGAAACATACAAACATTCTGAGGTTGAAAAATAAATATAAAATACAAAACAAAGAAATACCCACAAAAAAGAAGGGACATGGTAAGTTACTAAGTATAAAGTGAACAACCACACAGGTATGACTGAAAACTTAGGAGATGAATATTCTTTGAGGGAAGTATGCAATGACAAAATTGACAGAAGAAAAAATTCCTTTATACCTTGCATTGATCATAGTCTTTCCAAAACTGAGCCAAACACAACCTCAAGTTCAGCTTTAGCAAATGTCATGTGTACAGGTAACTTACTAACTAACTTTATATAGGTGACTCTGAAATTATATTCATCAATAATAGGAAAATACATTTGCTTGACATCCAGTACCTACCATAAAATCTGGTTTGACATTGATTTATATTAACTATTTACAGAAAGTAAAAATACAAAAATGAAAACTAACAAGTAAAACCTTTTGTCCTCTTGTAAATAGACTCAAGTCTGTCAACAGGAGTCCCATGCTTTGTGGATATTAAAGCAATGCACTCAGATATCAAACTAACCCATCTCCATACACACGTGTGCATGTACACTGTCTATACACCCTTACATATGTACACAATATGTACATACACACAGATAAACATGAATGCACATATGTACACAGCACACACATACAGACATAAACACGTGTGTGCACATATGTGTGCATACTGTCTACACACATACTTTATATACAATATACACCTACACCGTACATGCACATGCAAATGTGACATGTGGGAATATAACATATGTTACGTATAATATATATGTTTTATATAATATATATGCTATGTATATATACTTAAAAAAATCTGGTAAGCAAATAGAGAAAAAAATACTTCCCACAATTGATTTAGTTGTTTCCAGCTTTCATTATCATGAGACTGACGGAAAGTCATGGCCGGGTTTTTCCTTCTCTTTCAAGCCCTGTCTGAAAAATCAGCTGATAATCACACACAGACCCTGACCACACTCAGGGGCACGTAGACTCTTAGCATCCCCCTGTAGATTTAAATTATCAATGGGAATACGTATGGTTTGCAAATTTTTTTTGCTCTGTTTTGTTGGCTTAATTGCACAGTACCTCCTCGTGACCTGTTTAACTCAGAACTCAGATATGAGAGTTCACGGACTGTGTTTTAATTAACGGAGATAACACTGAGCTCAGATTAAAATGAAAGCGCCCCTGCAACAGAGGACTCCAAAGCTTGCCCCTTAACTCAGGCTGCTGCCCCAGTTACCGTCAGAGCAGGGGGAACTCCCGGAAGGAGGAAGACATCACAGGAGGCAGTGTTTTTCATCTCATCTCAGTGGCCTGTGGGTTTGGCTCCTGTGTGTCTGTTAAGTGGTAATTCTAATCTTTGAAAGTCCATTTTCTCCCCATCTAGGGAAGCTTCCTGTGAACTGTAGCCAAGAGAGCTGGAAGGGACTCAAGGTTGTTAGCGCATTTATCATTGGCACCTAGAGCTGGAGGGAAGATTGTAGACTGGTTTGAGCTTTACAGGGAGGAAAAGAAGTGTAAAAGAGGGAATAATTAGACGGGGGAGGGGGGGGCACGATTTCAGGGGAACTATTTTCTGTTTATGGAACACTAAATGCCTTTTTATTTATGTAAGTTAATCACAAAATACCCACGCTCAAATAAATTCCCACTCAGCCATTTTGTTTTTCGCCTCCCCCCCCCCCCCCCCCCCCCCCCCCCCCCCATATCATCTAATCCTGATGGATTCTGAGCCAAGGCTCAGCTTTGTTCCTTGGCATGGGATTACCTCAGACCTGAGCAAAGCCAAGAAGGAGGGACTGGAAATGAGGCAGCTGTCCCTTTAAGTGTGCGTGTTTATACACCTGGTTAGAAGCATGTAGGCAAATAGTTAGCATCTTGTGTCAAAAACAAGTCTTTGACATCCTATATGATTCGACCAAGGGATATAATGACAACTAACATCGTAGCTGGATGCTTCCAGACTCACAGTTCTCTTTGGGGCTTATTGAGAAGCTCGTGTCTTGTACAGACCGTGCTTTGGAAATGTTAAAACCAAAACCACTGCGGGAATGGACACAGCAGAAAGGCTGCTGGTGGTACTCCGTGAAAACAACATTTATCTCCTAATTATACGATTAAACGCTAAAGAAATAAGATAAATTTATAAAACTAAATGAACTAATAAATATTCTCCCCCCCCCCCCAATTTTTTAATTAGAGACGGAAAACAAACCCTCTCGGGGAAGCCGTGTTACATCTGAACCTTTAACGCATTCTGAGAGTTGGGTTCGATAGGGTGCGTGAGAAGCTAAGGCTGAGCGGCCTGTGTCACAGGAGAGATGTCGCACATAATGACAGATGCTTCTGTTACTACACAACAGCAATCAGATTCTACTACTCATGTGGATCAAAAGGGCAGCCATCTTGTTAGTTTCATCTTCAGGGGCTACCTTGGCACCTAACAGCTGGCCTCCTTCCACCTTGGTGTGCCGGGAGCATCCACAGCTCAGCTTCTTCTGCAGCTGTGTATGGGGACTGGAGGGCTTTCAGCAGCTAGGTGTGCTATTTGATATGCATACCACCAGGAAGGTTAATAGCAGCTCTCAGGCATACCAGTTAATCCTTGGCAGTCCTTCTGCTCGGATTGGTTTAGGTTAAATCCTTAGTCACCCGCAATGTCTGATTTGCAGATTGGCTCAGATAGAGGTTATGAGTAAGAAGGGGAAGTGTCAGCTTCCCCAGCATATGAGCCCCCAGTACGAAGGTAGAAACGGTTGAGACTGAAGAAGTGGAGGAGAATGTGGGGAAAGGGACAGAACAGTAACTCCGATGAGTGCTGATCTTAAGAGGTTTCTTGTTAGCAATACGTTGGTCAAATATTTTAGCAGCAAAGATTGACATGTCAGTTGGGAGGTGGAGGAAGTCAGGAGGACCTGTAAAGCTGTATCTGTAATTTTTGACGCAGTGACTAGATGTTGATTTCAGGATAATAATAAGAGCGGTGCCGTGAAGATGACACATTTAGTGACATTGGGGAAAAGAGTCATATAACTGTAGCTGGATGTATAGCAATAAAAAGGTCAGTCCTAGTTGCTGTTGAGAAAGAAATCACACCTTAGACTCTCAAAAAACAAGATGGCAGGCAGGTCGGCCAGCAGGATGGTTCTGTGAACGTCTTAGGATTTCTGTTGCTGGGAGAAAACACTGACCACAAGCAACTTGGAGAAGAAAGGTTTAGTTTCATCTCACACTTTCAGGTCACAGACCGACCCTGAGGGAAGGAGCTGGCCAGGAACCTGGAGGCAGGAGCTGTAGCAGGGACATTGGAGGAACGCTGATGATTGGCTTCCTCTCACGGCTCACTCAGCTTATTTTTTTTTTATATAACTCAGGATCACTTGTCCAGGGATGGCACCACCCACAGTGAGCTGTGCCCTCCTACATCAATCATTAACCAAGAAAAAATGCCCCACAGACTTGCCTTGAGACCAACCTGTCAGAGGCCATTCCTCAGCTGAGACTCCTTCATCCCAGGTGACTCCAGTTTGTGTCAGGATGACCAAAATAAATAAATAAATAAATAAATAAATAAATAAATAAATAAATAAATAAATAAAAACTATCACAGGAAAAAGAAAGAAAGAAATCACACCTTCCTGTGAGACGTTTCTGATTTGGTCTGCTTTGTGTTTCAAATCAAGCAGAAGCTGCTACAGGGAAAGAGTGAATTAAATGGGGTAACCACTGCGGTCATTTGATGTCATCGGGCCCCTACAGGTCTTCCCCTGCTGTCCTTGCTCCGTCATCTCCTCTTCCTTCCCTCTTTCCACCGTTTTTTTCTTTCTTATGTTATCTTGTGAAAATCTTTAAGCACATAGAAAATTGAAAATACTGTATAAGAAATGTCTGCCTGTCAGCATTCCTGACCGCTTCACCATCTTTTGTTCACGCATTTATCTAATCTGTCTATTGTGTGTTTACTAAACACATGAATCTGGAAACAATTATTTCCTCACTGGCATTTTCTCATGCCCACAATGACAGCATCTAGCTTAGGAAAGTATTAATTCCCTAATAGGACTTCTATTCAGTTCATGCTCGAACGCTTCCTCTTTTTTTCCCCCCCTAAGTGGATTGTTACATGTGATCAATTAAAACCTGAATCCATTGTAATGAATACCAGGCACTTGGCTTCCATGGGACAACATGTGCTAAACCACTGACCAGACTCATCTTGAAATTTCTCAGAAACCTCTTAGAGCATTTCTGGATGCGAACGTTTGTTGGAATGTGACAGACATGACCGCTAATCACAGCTTAAGCATTTGGGTCTATTGTTTGTTCTCACAGCATCTTATTTCCATATTTTATTTGTGTCTCCAAGAGGTACTATAACATTAGCTACCTCCTGGGTAGCCTTGAAGTTTAAAGGACTTTGTGTTTAGGGAAATGGCATGAGATGTATAGATGCAGAACATTAACTTAAAAATTCCTAGTGAGAAATGGGAAGCTTTCAAGGAAGCATTTGTTAAACTTAATCACCACAGACTAGTATAAGAGCAGAGGAAAGTCACATCAGAAACAGAAAATCAACAGGAGGAAACGGCTCTTTAAATTTACAATACATGAGCAAGAGAAAGAGACCCGTGAAGGTAATTTTTTTCCCCAAGCAGGGACACTAGGCTCGTATTTGAAATGTATGTAAATTCTAATACAAGCGAGTATTAAACTCTCACCTCCTGCTGAGTCAAGAAAGTAACCAGGTCCCTGGATTAGACTGAGCTGAAGATGGTTCCTGGAATTTCCTGGACAATGATGTTTCCTCTTCAGTCAAAGTGACAACTCAAAGAAGAGGCACTCTTTTTAAATATGCAGAGAAATCTTGGATTACAACAGCATGAGAAAGACAACGATATCAGGATTATCTACTAGGTGGTCCAATAGACAGTGGGTGGGATGTTTCTTCTTGTGTCATTATTTATATCAGTCTTGTTCATGCCACCTTTGGACCACATTACACAATAAATTGAATAGTAGCCATGGGAAACATGAGTATTTTGCACATGTTTTAAAATATTTTAACAGAGTGATTTGTAAGTGAAACACAAACGTGCGTTTCTTGGCAGGCAGAGAAAAGGTGAAAAGCAAAATTTTAGATAAACTCAAGGTAAATCTCAACCGGTTTTTATGAGCATATGCTAGGTTTATTATAGCATTTTCGTACGTGTATATAATAAACATTGATCATATTCACCCCTGTTAAGCTTCCTTTTTCATCCCCTCACCCACCATAAAGAGTTCACTTTTCATTTCTTATCATTTTTTTAATGTATAGATTCTGAATATGAGAGAACAGATTTAATTTCTCTTCCTAAATCTGGCTTATTTGGCTTCAGTGTGATGTGTCCAGTTTATTGCATTTTCTTATAAGCTCTCTGGCTTCACACCCATGTTGTTGGAGTGCTGTGACCAACTGTTTTTGGAGACCCTACCATATCATCAGCGTTGCAACATCTGGTCTTGTCATGGACATTGTCAAGCTGTTCCCCAGACTGTTGGCCAGGACTCCAAAGTGCTTACTCTCCCACTGTCTACTGCTGCCAACCCAGGAAGGGATTTCACAATCAAGGCAGTACAAGATACCCTTTTCTACTTCGTGAGAAGGAAAATAATCATGACTGTCACAGTGACGGGGATGAGATGCTGCTGGAGGCAGAGGGGACTGAGTGGACATGGCTGTGCTTCTGGCTCCGATTTGGAGATGTGCAAGTCGTCTTCTAGCACTTCATGATGGGAACATGCTGGAAGGCATGCTTTATTTGTTCTTGAAAAGGCTGTGCACTCTTAAATAGTAAAGATGCGGCTTTTGAGCAGTTTTTGGATTTTATCAATTAGTTAAATGGTGTCAGAACATTCGGTCGGGTGTTCCTAACTTTCAGGTATAAATTGAAATGTTTTTAACATACTCACTGATGAAGCACCAAGAGAATAAACAGTTGGGAGTGAGCTTGCACTCAATAAAATATAAAAAACCAGGACAAATACATGAATATATCTTTGTATTTTAAACAGGAGAGTAATAATTGTAAAAACAGATTATAAAATAAACAGGGAAAAGAGAACAAAAGTGGGCAGTAGGCATTAGAAACCATCAGAACAAACACATACGTGCATGTTTGCATACTGTTTATGTACTTACATAGATTTTTGTATTTATACTGATTATAAACATATACACAAAAAATTTCAAATTTATAGTCAGTAACATTAAAGAAAACACTCACCATAAAGATTGTATTCATTTGAATTTAGCACTTAAGAATTTTAAGGATCAACAGCTCTGGAGGCTGCATGGGACTGGACAGGGCCCTCTGCATGGGCGAAACAGTTGTGTAGCTTGGTCTGTTTGAGGGGCCCATGACAGTGGGAATAGGATCTATCCCTGGTACATGAACAGGCATTTTGGAGCCCATTGCCTATGGTGGGACACCTTGCATAGTCTTGATGCAGGGGGAGGGGCTTGGGCCTGCCTCAGTTGAATGTGCCTGGCTTTGCTGACTCCCCATGGGAGGCCATTCCTTTTTGGAGGAGGGTATGGGCTGGGTAGGAAGGCTGGGGGTGGGGCAGGAGGAGGGATGAGAGGGGATCTGTGGTTGGTATGTGGAATAAATAAAAAATTTCTTAAGAATGGAAAAAAAACAAACAAATAAAAAAGACTCTAAGGGAATGCACTAGAAATCTCTGAAGAGGTGAAGGAGACAGAGTTAAACAGAAACGTTAAGTTGAAAGTTTATAATACTGTGTGGAGTAGCATCATAGTTCTAAAGCTATAAAATCTACAACACAGTCATAGAAGAAGTATCCAGACACTGAAATGATTAGGAAAATCGAGCATTAAATCTCTTTACAGCCTGAACATGGGGAGAGACTAATAGAAACAGCATCAAATAGCTCTAAGACACAAAATGATTTCAAAACTGTTTTTATTGGTTTTGATCTTTTCTTTAACAAATTATCACATTCTACTAGAAATTAATAGGACTTGTTTCACTTTTTTTTTTTCCGGAGCTGAGGACCGAACCCAGGGCCTTGCACTTGCTAGGCAAGTGCTCTACCACTGAGCTAAATCTCCAACCCTTTGTTTCACTTTTCAACTTTCTGTTTATGTCTGCCTTAGGTTTTGTGAAGAATTCTGATAAGTTTTAATGTTTTTAAACCCAGGTGATAATATGTGAACATTTTTGTTCTTTATAGTTACAAATTTGACTTTATTTTAAATTGATACACAAAACTGAATACAGCATGATATTTTGAAATGCACTTGTGCCTTACCCAAGGATATTAACACAATTGTCACTCGAACATATCAAAAGCTTCAGCTTTGTCCTGTATACCCCACACTAACTAAAGTTCTTCATGTGTTACAATGACTGTCTTGAACTTATTCCCAAGTAAAAGGTTGCAACTTTGACAGACATCCATCCAATGCCCCACACACCTTGGTAACATCCACTCTATTTAGATGCCCGTTTTTTTAATTTTTGAGATTAACTTTGTTCAGATTCCACATATTGTAGAGGCCCATGAAGGTTTCCTAGTGAGATCTGAGCTTGCTTTACCTAGCAGAGCTGCATTAGAGGATTGCTTGACCACATGTATGGTTTCTAGGTGATTGGAAGGGTCTATACTTGGCTGAGCTAGGGGGAGGTCTTTTGCTCCACCCCTTGGCATTCCTGTAAATAGCCCTTTAGAGGAAGGGCCGGTGGTGGATAAGGATCCAGGCCCTCCCAAGGCTATCTTGTGTTTCTGTTTCTCTCCCCTCTATCCTTCTATCTAAATCTCTTATTCTTCACTTCTCAAGAATACCCTGGGGTAAAATGTGGGAGTCAGTCTCCCAACTGGCCTCCCACAATTCATGAGTAAGATATGTGGTACTTGTTCTTCATATTTGACTAATTTCACTTAATATAACATCATCTAGTTTCATCCATCTTCTCAGGAATAGAAGGATTTCTTTTCCACCCCATCGCTCCAAGCAGGGAACTGAACACAGACTTTTACCATGCTAGGTAAGCACATGGCCACTGAGACATGCCCAGACATATCCCATTTTGTTCATTAATATCATTCCACTGTACATAAATACCACACTTTCTCTAGCTATCCATTACCCAGGGTCGTGAAGGTTGTTTCTGTGCCCTACCTACTGTGAATACCAGGATGATAAATAGAATTCGAGTTCCTCCAAGACTGAGTTTATTTTACTTGAATGCACTCAGGAGTAGGATTTCTGGGCCACATCACTGTGTTTTGAGAACTGTCCATGATGTGTTTTCCATAACAGCCTTTCTACCCTATTTTTCCCTCCATTATTACAGAAAAGTTCCCAACTCTCCATATTTTAACTAAAATTTCATTTTTTTAAAGAAAATATTAGCCCTTTTAACAATGTGAATTGACATTGTACATTGTAGACATTGTGGTTGTAGTTTTCAATTTTCTGATGATCTTAGAGGTTCGAGCTTCTATTTTATTTTTTTCATATATACTTGTGTAGCATGAATCTTAAAGGTCTTATTAATAAAATCAGACCTGGAGCCAGGTATTGGGGTGAACACTGGAAGATCAGAGTAGAACAAGCCACAGCTTCCTCACCTCGCCAATTCCTCAGCTGATCTTGTTTCCTCAGACTGGAAGCCTCTGAATCCTCATCCAAATGGATCTCAGCTGAACTGCTGCTAAAAGTCTAAAAGCTTAACCAGTCTAGTTCCTGGTTTCCATGCCTTATATACCTTTCTGCTTTCTGCCCTTACTTCCTGGGATTAAAGGCTCACTTCTTGGGATTAAAGGTGTGTGTCACCAAGCCTAGCTGTTTCCAATGTGGCCTTGAACTCACAGAGACCCAGATGGATTTCTGCCTCTGGAATGCTAGGATTAAAGGCGTGTGCTACCACTGCCTATCCTCTATGTTTAATATTGTGGCTGTTCTATTCTCTGACCCCAGATAAGTTTATTAGGGTGCACAATATTTTGGGGGACACAATACCACTACATACTTGTTTGGAATTTATCTTTTGAAGTGTCTTTTTAGGAATTATACCCACTTTGGGTAGGATTTTTGTGTTCTTACTGTTGAGTTCTTTATATATCTTGGATATTAACCCTTTATTAGGTATAGAGTTCACACGTAGTCTTTCCTGTCTCACAGAGTTTCTCTTCACTTTGTAATTTCATTTCCTTTAGGGAAGATACAAATTCTCATTTCTCCATTATTTTTACTCTTTTTGTTTGTGTTTTTAGAGTCATATTAAAAAAATATCCTTACCCAGAGCAGTGCTGTGGATCAATTACCTTGTTTTCTTAGTAATCCATCGCATGAGCCTCAATCCTTAATTCATTTTCTTTAAACATATCTTTTGAAATTGGACCTATGATCATTCTTCTAGGTATGGACATGCAGTTTTCACATGTGATTTATTGAGGAGACCATCCTTTGCCACTTGTGTGCTCTTATTATTTCATCAAAAGTCAACGGGCTGTAAGATTCATTTCTAAGTTGTCCGCTCTGCCTCCTTGTGTACATGTCTGCACGTATGCTAACTCTGAGCTGACTCACTACTTTCAATACCATTGTAGTATATCTCTACATCAGGTAGTGTCGTGCCTCCATCTTTTGGTTGGATATTGCTTTGTTTATTTAGTGGCTTCAGTTTTCCTATATATTTACTTGTATTAGTGCATGAATTATGCTGAAAAGAACTGATCAGACTGGGCATTGCTTTCTTGCCTTGGATCTTAAAAGAAATGCAGTTGATATACTTTGCTATGATGAGACATAAGAAATAATTTGTAAGTTGTACTAGCTTGCAGATACATCTCCTCTTTATTCTTTCATCTTTCATACCAAAGAACCCCTGATAAAGTCCTCCCTACTCTCACTGGGATAGGGTACACATTTATATCATCCAACTGGCTTTTCCTCTGCACATTAACTCCCACCTTTTATTAACATTACTTTCCATTGTTTATTTTAATTCTCTTTCAGGCCATTATTTCAAGAAAATGGGGGAGGAGAAAGCATATGATCTAACTATATCGTATGAAAGAAATATAATAAAATGAACACACAGAGAACATAGGATCTATGTTATGTAACACTTTGTAATAAAATATATAGTTTTATTAAATGAAATGGAGCCTGACAGAATTGTTGTTGTATATTTTCTATGCACGTGTGTAGTATTTAGTGTATTAGTATTTTTGTTCACTGATTATTAAGAAAGCTCCCAGGGCTGGGGATGGTGGCACTTGCTGTTAATTCCAGCACTCGGAAGGCAGAAGCTGTAGTGAGCTCCAAGCTGGCCAGAACTACATAGTGAGACCCTGTATCAAAAAAAAAAAAAAAAGTGCATAGCTCCTTTATCCTTACACAGTTCTCCTTTTAATTGAGGCAAAGCCATTCATATCTGCATAGTGCTTTCAAACAAACCCAAACTTAACATGAAGTATATGTACTTTGGGGATTTTGTCTCCTATGAATAACATAGGGAGGTTAGGTTTGAAAAGGAAAATACCAGGGGCCTGGAGGGATGGCTCAGCAGTCAAGAACACTGGCTGCTCTTCCAGAGATCCTGAGTTCAGTTCCCAGCACCCACATGGTGGCTCACAACTGTCTATAACTGTAGTTCCATGCTATATGTTTCCCTTTTCTGGTTTGCAGACATACGGGTAGACAAAACACACATATATACATAAAATAGATAAATAAATCTTTTTTTTTTTTTTTTTGGTTTTTCGAGACAGGGTTTCTCTGTGTAGCTTTGCGCCTCTCCTGGAGCTCACTTGGTAGCCCAGGCTGGCCTCGAACTCACTGCCTGGCTCTGCCTCCATAAATCTTTTTTAAAAAGGAAAAAAATCTATGTCTCCATCATTTGGACTTTATAATAATAATAAATCACAGCAATGATTATTTTTAATATCATAAGCAACAGACCCAGACTTCTAAAGACATAGAAAAATTATTTTCAGAGTATGAAAATTGAGTATAAATATTGTCCTTGGAAAGTGAATAATGAAATAAAATTTAAAAAATTTTAATAATCTTCTAAAAGTTCTGTTTAGAAAGATTGCTGGTCATACTACTGAGAACTACAGCAGGCTGAGAAGGAGACTACTTCAGAGAATCTGTGTCTGACACAGATTTTGGAGAACCTCCATACTTCACTTTTAAAACTCCAGGAATTTCTGTATGTGAATAAAAGAAAATACAGTCAGCTGGGAAAAATCAGCATTGGGCTAACACAGAGAAAGGAACAGAAACTAGGTCACTTGACCAGTCGCTTGAGGGACAATCTATATTCTCTTCCTTTAGAGAAAGAAGGAAAAAGAAATCCCAGGAGAACCACACTTAACAGATAAAACAAATGGAGTTTATGTCTCTCTCTAAAAGTCACCTGACCTTTATCATGTGGGACACAAACACTGACTAATACTGGTCCATCTGTGCATATAATCAAAGATGGGAGGAGTGTTCAATCAGCTGGATTCTTCATGACTCGCCAAAGACCATTGAGAGAGGATTCAGGTAGATTGTTCTGCACTAGTAACTGAACAATGAGCTCATTTGAGGTTTTAAAATATATAAATCTATAAATATCAAAGAATTTATATTTAAATTTGCTAACAATTATACTGAGTGCAGGAGCGGACTGTTTGAAGATGAATTAAAACTATTCCACTTAGTGAGCTCTTAGGACAATAGTCTGGCAATTATTTTCAAGACACGTAGATATTGGTATGATTTTTATCCAAGTGAATTTAATTTAAAACAGTCACCAGATGATGGATCCTCTAAGAATGAGACTTAAAACTCAGTGCTTCTTACATAAGAATGTGCTTTGTGTTTGAGAGAAAAAGTAATTATGTCAGATTGACTTGCTGAAATCAATCCCCTCCAGTCCTCTTTCTCTTTTTATTGAAGTTTCAAACGTAGCCCACCTTATAGAGATCTTATGTCAAATGTTGGCAAAACGTTAGATGTTAGAGGAATTTATACTGATGAACTGATGTTTAAATATCCACACCTGCTGTTTTAGTTTAATTTGGAGTTTTTAATCACCACCGATTGCTTTTACTGTAATGAGCCTCTTATCTCAATGAAAATCAAGTAGTGGGTAGGTTGGAAATAGAACAATGTTTGGAAAATTTATTACTCAATTAAAAATTCTTATGCTGTATTATTATTATCACTTAATAATAATAATAACAATAATGAGAATGAAGTCACTTATTCTTAGCTTTGGCAATGTAAGATTCAAATAAGAAAAAACGTTAAGGCAGCTTTTATGTGCTATTGAGTGACATGTACAGAATATTTAGAAGGAAGGCAAAATTCATGGCTAGTTTATATAGAAGAAGTATGTTCCAAAAACATAATTTTATAGTAATTAGTTATACAAGGAAGCTTATGATTTAATTTATGATAATAGATATGTTTTAGAAAACTGCTCAGTAAAATCAAATGTGTTCATTAGTTAACCTTGCTCCTAAATACCAATTATTTACCCATTTTTGAGTTTAGAAAGTTTGCTATCATGGATTTGTGACAATTTATGAAACCTATACATTAATGTGTATATGAATGAGGTTCAGCATGTATTCCCACATGCAACTTGCACCAACATCCAGGTTTGCCATTTACTCTTCTCCTGTTCATAGTTCCCAACTTCATAGGTCACTCTTCTACATCCAGGTCCCCTTTTCAGATCTCCATGCTAGAGGGAACATCTGTTTGTCTGACCTGATTCAGGTAATGCAAAGGCCTTCACTTTGCTACAGGTGACAGGGTTCTATGCTTTTATGTGCCTGGATGGAGTGTTCTGTTTATTTATCAGTTCACAGGCTTCTAGGCAGATCCCATAACTTAGGCAACACTAATTTCGTTACTTCAGATACTCAAAAGTAGGAAGAGTCATGTAGAACTCCAGTTTTACTTTTGTGAAGGATTTCCATCCTAAGCTCTGCAGTGGGCATGTGCTCACATAGCTTACATTGTCACCAACTGTGTTGAAGCCACAGCCCCACCAGCACTCACAATATTGTTGATAGTCTTTATTGATAATTACCATTCTCATGGTGGATGAGATGGTATTTTAATGTAGATTTTTGTATTTCCTTGGTGGCATGTTTTCACCTGTTTACTTGCCATTTGCAAGTGTACTGAGAGTATTGGGCCAATTTTCATTACATGTGTATATATTTGTGCACATGTGTGTTAGCACACATATAGTGCTGTTGCTCCTACACATGTGTTACCATGTAGACGCTAGAGGTCAATGTCAGGTGTCTTCATTTATCTCTCTCCACCTTGTGTATTGAGGCCAGATCTGTTACTTAAACCGATGGCTCACCCAGTTGGATAACAGCCAGCTGGCCAGGTTGCTCTGGGGATTCTCTCTCTCTGGGATTACAGATTATCTATCATGCCCAACAACTGTTATGTGTGCTGGGGTTCCAAACTAGTCCTTACACTTTCCTGGCAAGTGCTTTTCCACTGAGCCATCTCTCCAGCCTTTGTTTATTCATTTTTATTTGGATTTTTGGAGAGATTTTGTTTTTTGTTGTGTTTCTTATATATTAAGAATATTAGAACTCCATCAGATTAGTTGAGTACGTTTTCTTACATCTTTTAGGTGGTCTCTGTGTTGTATCCTCAGCTGTGCAAATGCTTCTTATTTGAATGTTGTAAACTGACATTTTTGGAAGAAGCTACATCTGTGATGATTCTGAAGGCTGCTTGATCTTGGTTGATTAGAATGTGGAAATGGCTCTTGACCTGTAACATTTCAAATTTATCTTATATGTATTCATTTTAAGGTCATTTGCCATAAATGTCCGTATCTGACCTATCATCATGACTTTTAGAAAAAAAATAGTAGACTATAATGTTAAGTTTCACACCTTAAAACACACGATCCATATGTTGTATACATATCTCAATGGCAGATACACAGAGAATAAAAGAACAGAAATCAATATTCAGTGTAAATGAAAGTCTGACTCTGACAGTAGTAGCTGTAGTTATATCTGATATAAAAGCATTTCAAGACAAATTAGAAGAGATAAAGGTCAGCATATATTTATAACTGAAACAACCAATCAAGAAGATGTAACAATTATAAACATGCACTGAGCATTGGGGCACCTAATTTCACAAAATAAACATGATGGGGCATAATGGAATAGATGGGTCCAGATTCTATAATGGTGGGGAAAGTTTTTAATAGATAGATATATCATCCAAACAAAAGAACTGGTGGGGAACTTCAATTGGCACCAAAGATCAGTGGGTTAAAATATATCTCATGTAGTCTCCCCAACAGCTACAAATAAACATTCATCTCAGCATGCTGTGGAAACTTGGTTTCCAGAGGAAATTTTTAATCAATTTATAAAGAATTTCCTAATTTTTTTTCACCCACTTTCACTGCAGCACTCGCAGAGAAACCATTCCTTTTTCATACAATGGGAAAAATCATGACGGCACATGTTTAAAGCATCTAGAACTAGCGGTTACCATTATAATTGCATCCACTTTTGTCATTCAACATCTTGAACAAAATTTTGACTTTGAGTGGGATCACCACGGTGCTAAGAGCGCTCCTCCTCTTCCTCTCTGTCTTCTATGTAAGTTGTTAGACGTTTCTTCCTATCTGACCTAGGCCTTCCTTGAATTTTTGGTTGTCTCGTTGCCTTCAGTGAAGCAGAACATTTAACTATTTGTTTTACTCTTCAAAGTTGTATCTGTGCTGACCCGGGCTTACTTGACTAGTGAGCAAAGCAACTTATTGTCCACATAGACCCTAGTCCCTCTAACTTTCATTTCCATGTCAGTCATTCCATCTGTTCTTTGACAGGCTGCGTTAGTAGTGTTTTGACTGCTTAGGGAATATCATGACAAAATGTCAACTGAACGTAGCATGAGACATGGAGAACAGGAGCTATCTGAGGTTCCTGCTGAAAAGACCCAGCCTAAACCTTTTCAATGAGTTCAAGTCCACTCTAAAATAATAATGATGTGATGTAATTCAACACACACGAGATGCAAGGGGCTACTAAACGTTTTTTATAAAAAAATTACATGCCAACAAATTTGAGAGCCTGTGAGTGGACAAATTCAAAACCACATAGCCACACCAACACTGAATCATAAGAAGCTATAAAATCTTAATAGACTAATAACAGCCTTGAGTCACTAATCAGAAAAGAATCATCTCACAGAGAAAAAGGCCAGGGACAAATGACTTCACAGCTAAATTCAACTGAACACTTGAAGAATGATCATCCATTATTCTTAAATTTTCGCAAAAGGAGCGAAGCAGCGGGAGTCCTTCCAAACACATCCCACATGGCCAGTGTTAACCCGATACTAATTCAGAAAATCAGCAACAACAGAAAAGTCTACAAGACACCATCCTTGATGAACTTGGATGTAAAGGCCCTGCACAAATTACTGGGAAATTGAATTCAACAGAACATGCAAAAGTGTACTCGCTCCAAGCAACACTCTATCAGCCCAGATATCCGCTGAGCTGAAAGTACTCACTCTGAGGGGGAAGGAAGTACATTTCCAGAGCAGTCTCATCTAGTGTATCACCCCAGGATTGACTAGGAGGCTCGCCCCCTTTTCCCTTTCACGGATTGGGTTTGTATATATGGGAAGTAGGCAAAAGTGTGTATGGGTGCATGTGTTTATGTAAAAAATATTTTTTCTCATTCTATTTAAAACTCATCTACCTGAGCTTTGTTCACATCTAACCGATCCAGAGTTAATAATTCCCCACTGTGCTGACTGAGAGTGCCTAGTTATGGGCTTCATCATATGTAGGGGAAAAAAAACACAACTAACAAAATACATGGATGCTTTCTGTGATTTGTTTTTAAAATGTCCCATGGGAAGAGTATTCTAAAATCAAAGAAACTCTTATGCTAATTAAGAAAGCTGTCTTTTAAGGCCAATCACATCAGCACAGGGTGATTGTGTTTCCTGTGATATTCAACAGACTTTCAAATTCCAATGGAGAAGGGAAAGGGTCCAATCCTAATCAGAAGCAGGTTGATCAGAGGAACTTATTTAGGGAGGATTAACTCTCCACACAGGAACAAAGAGCTAAATTCCTAATTCCTCCCTAGCACTAAAAGGCGCCCAGGCAAATAAGACAACTGGAATAGAAAGAGGAAATGAGAGGCGGCTCCACTCCTCATCTCTCCAAAGCACAGAAAGGATAAGTGACTGCCTGAGAGGATTAGACAGAGTCACA
Source organism: Peromyscus aztecus (assembly GCA_902168405.1). NCBI lineage: Eukaryota > Metazoa > Chordata > Mammalia > Rodentia > Cricetidae > Peromyscus > Peromyscus aztecus. The sequence continues at coordinate 16,751 of CABHPQ010145947.1, forward strand.
ACCACGAGTAACAACACAGGCCATCACACTCATTTAAGTTTACACTTTATAAGGACTGATACCTGACTTACGTAGGATTCCAAATTCACTAATACATTGCTACTTTTGAGTCAAACATATACAATTTTAAAAGCTATCCTGTTTATCTTTTTATCACACAAAGAAAATCCTATAAAACAACAATCTACCAGTTAATCATCCTTTACATAAATTATTTTTGACAGTTATGAAGAACATACACTAGACAAAAGAGCCTTCTCAAGGACATGAGAACTTCATATAAATTGGTAGGTGACACCTTCCTCAGACCCCTATGGTCAACTGTCTAGTAGCACTTGCTAGATACAGACTTCTTTACACATATTCTTTATACACTTTTCATTCTGTTTCTTTAGGAAAGCCCAAAACAGGATCCACTGATTTGAGGTTCCATAGCGGCAATTTCTTTCATTTTTTGTGCCCTAATTTCTTCATATGTTAAATGAGATTTCTGAACTTCATATAGTAAAAAACAGCATTTGGCATTATGTAGTCATTCAATATATATTATATATTAATTATATATTATATCATATTATATATTATTACCGCTCTTGAAAAGCATACATAATACATAGAAGCCATAGTCCTTGAAGAGAGGATACAAGGCTAATAAAAACTATGGTTAGTAATGACACAAATCCCAAAGCAGACACAGATGAGTAGCATCTTATAACAACTTTCCAAATACGTCCCAGAATCTAAGGCCCAATCAAATGACATCTTGGTTCAAATGATTAATTAAGAGAAGCCATCCTGGCTCCTTCTTAATGCACAGCTGTGCAAAGTCAGAGGAGGCTGACGGAGGCAATGGCTGAGACACGAACTGCTAAGCAGGTTTTCTCAGGTTGACAATGAGCTTAAGAGTATGAGAAGAGCACAAAGCCAGCAGCTGTACGGCTGCTGATTTTGACAGAATAAGAGTTGTATTTTGAAGAAAGAACAAAGAAACTACTAAACCCCTAAACAAGAAAATATATCTAGCAAAAGCAAAAATTCAAATGAAATGACAAAATGAGATTTCT
>CABHPQ010145948.1:0-22005 GCA_902168405.1 Peromyscus aztecus
ATATATATATATATATAATAAATTATATATATATTTTATATATATATAATATATATATACACGGCCAGGATGGTCTCGAATATATAGAGATCTGTCTGCCTCTGCCTCCCAAGTGCTGGGATTAAAGGTGTGTACCACTATACCTGGCTTATCTAAGCTTATTTTACCTTACATAACTTAGTTTTATGAACTGAAATGATCTGTGGCTGTAAAGGTGGTAGACAGCAGTGTCATAACAAAAGACACTTTCACAGAAAAGCGGGACAAATTTCTTAGCTTTTGTTTTTTGGTGTTTTCTAACCAGACTTTGCCTACCGAGGTTTTTAACTATAATAGCTTAGTGGTTAAGAGCATCATACTCAATTGCCAGCATCCACATTCTGCAATCAGTTATAACTCTAGTTCCAGGGGTTTGAATGTGGTCTCCTTGGGCACAAGGCACATGTGTGATACACAGACACACATGCAAGCAAAACACCCATACACATAAAAGTAAATTAAAAAAACAAAAAATTAGCCGGGCGGTGGTGGCGCACGCCTTTAATCCCAGCACTCGGGAGGCAGAGGCAGGCGGATCTCTGTGAGTTCTAGGCCAGCCTGGTCTACAGAGAGAGATCCAGGAAAGGCGCAAAGCTATAACAGAGAAACCCTGTCTCAAAAAACAAACAAACAAAAAAAGAGGGAATACAGAGATAGCTCAAAAGTTAAGAGTACTTGCTGCTCTTTCAGTTCCCTGCACCCACATCAGGCAGCTCACAAGCACCCGTAACTCCAGTTCCAGGGGGATACCATACCCTCTTCTAGCCTCAGCAGGCATCTGTCTACACATGGTGCTTAAAAAGTAAAAGTATTTTTATAAAGAACTTTCACCAAGAACTTGTATTGTCAGAATCAAAACAAAAAATATGAGTGGGTAAAATCTTCTCTTAGACTATCAAAAGCAGAAACTTTCCTATCTAAATAGCTAGATAGATATTGCTGGACAAGTGGCATAGGCCTTTAATCCCAGCACTTGGAAAGGTGGGGGCAGGCAGATTTCTGTGAGTTTTGAGGCCAACCTGGCCTATATAGAAAGTTTCAGGACAGCAAGAGCTATGTAACGACCCTATCTCAAAAAACAAAACAACAACAACAAAACCCCCCAGATATATGCCCTTCCTAATCTTCTAGTGTTTTTACTTGGGGACAGTGAAAACTCCTGCCATTGAAGGACAGTTTCACTGGCTTTTCTCTGTAGGTCAAATGACACCATGGAAACTATGTTCTGGACCAAATCATGAATTATAGAAATCTTTAACTTGTCTCATGGAGATTATCCTTACATTGTATACAGGCTATGTTACAACTTGAAATGCACTAGCGAGGTAACCAAAGGCCATATTTCCCAGAAGTTTCTAGCAAACTTTTTTTTTTTTGGTTTTTCGAGACAGCGTTTCTCTGTGTAGTTTTAGTGCCTGTCCTGGATCTCGCTCTGTAGACCAGGCTGGCCTTGAACTCACAAAGATCCACCTCTACCTCCTGAGTGCTGGGATTAAAGGTGTGCGCCACCACCACCTGGCTGCAAACAATTTTTACAACTAAGATTCTATTGATAATTGAATAACTGTAGGACACAAATACCATTTCTATTGTTGCTAAGCTTTGCAAATTAGTATGAGTTCTTTATTAAGATATATTCCATATCCATTCTCATTCAAATTTTTAGAAAAAAATCACTCATCTATCTATTCAATATATGTAATCCTCAAAAGAATCAGAAGGTCATATCACAAATATATCTTTGATTTATAAAAGGTCAGGACCTACATTTTCATTTATGCTTTCTGTGTCATAGTACAGCAACACCACCTTCACAACGACTAGTGATCATGTTACCAATTTCTGTCCATGTATCTGAATGAGGGTTGTAAACTTCAACTGAGTCCAAGGTACCTGGGGCCAAGAAATCATGGCTAGAAGAGCGGCCTCCAGAAACATACAGGAGACCATTGACTGCCACAACGCACAAGCCTGCTCTAGGCACTTTCATTGAAGCAACTTCAACCCACTTCTCCTAGTAAAGTGAGAAAAGATATATATTAGTAATGTCATAAAGTAATAATAAAATTTCTGAGAAATTATATATTCTAGACTTTACATGTTTAAATTTAAACAATCCAATTAAGTAAGTACATACAACATTTTTAAATAAACTTTTTGGCAGGTATGATAAAACAGTAAGTCTAGAGAATAGTTAAACATATCTGACTATAATATATGATTAAGAAATCATACAGAAGGACTGGAGAGAGGGCTAATGGTCAAAAGCACTGCCTGGCCAGGCAGTGTTGGCACATGCCTTTAATCCCAGCACTCGGGAGGCAGAGGCAGGCGGATCTCTGTGAGTTCCAGGCCAGCCTGGTCTACAGAGCAAGTTCCAGGAAAGGCTCCAAAAGCTGCACAGAGAAACCCTGTCTCGAAAAAACAACAACAACAACAAACAACAACAACAAAACACTGCCTGGTCTTGCAGAGGACAGAGGTTCAGTTCCCAACACCTATGTGGTGGCTCACAACAGTCTGTGACACCAGTTCCAAAGTACCCAATACTCTCTTCTGGACTCCGCTGGCATTGTATACATGTGGTGCAAGACATTCATGCAAGCAAAACACTCACACAATGAAATAAAAATAAATCAGTTTTAAAAATGTGTAGGAGTCATTTAAGTCAACACTCTGAGACCTTTATGAAATGTAAGTAATATATTCAAAACAAAGGGATGACAAAATTCTAAGGGAAAAAAGCTTATATATTAAAAGACTTTTTTTATTTTTAAAAGGTTCTTCAAAAATTTTATTTAGGTGGCTAGAGAGATGTCTCAGCAGTTAAAAGGACTTATTATTCGTGGTAGTTTAATAATAGCCACATAAAACGATATTTTTGAGTGTTTCTTCACCAGTGAATGGTACTATTTGAAAGAATTAGAAAGATTAGGAGGTGTGTTCTTGTTGGAGGAAATGTGTCATTAGGGGTGGGTTTTGAGGTTTCAAAAGCTCATACCAGCCCTAGGCGCTCGCTCGCTCTCTCTCTCTCTCTCTCTCTCTCTCTCTCTCTCTCTCTCTCACTCTGTGTGTGTGTGTGTGTGTCTCTGCCTATAAATCAGGATGTACCTCTTAGCTTCTGCTCAGCACCTACCTGCATGCCACCATGCTCTCTGCCATGATGATAATGGACTGAACCTCTGAAACTGTAAGTGAGCCGCCCCCAATTAAATGCTTTCTTTCATAAGAGTCGCCTTGGTTATGGTCTCTACAGCAATAAAACAATGACTAAACCAGAAGCTGGTATCAAAAAGTGGGGTAATGATGTGATAGGACTGACCATGCTGTTTGTTGGAGGAATTTGGAAGACTTTGGGAATTTGGAATAGAAAATCAGCTGGATGCTTTAAGCTGGGTTTAATTGCCATACTAGTAGGGGCATATAAGACAATGGTGCTGAGAGCAATGTAAATTATGATAGCTCAGCCCAAGAAGTTTTAGAGGGGAAGAACATAATAATTAGTGGCCCAGACACCATTCTTCTGACATTTTGGTAAAGAATATAAATGCTTTCTGTCCTTGTCCAAAAATTTGCTAGAGGCTGTTAAGTTTCAAACCCAGGACAAATGGCTGAGGTGCCTATTTAACATATTGAAGCAGACCTGGCCACCAGGTTCTCCCAGCATCCCTCAGTCCCTATGAGGCTGGTATACCCTTCCCCCAGAGGGGCTTCCCTATACAATCCAGACATTTTGGTTACCCTCCCTTTTTTGGACTTTGGTCTTTCTGGCTGTGGCACCTGGTTTTCCTTTCTCCCCCTTCTCCCCACCTCCCCACATGGCCCAGCTCAGTATGGTCATGTCCACTATGGACTCTTTCAGATGTCTATGCCTCCACTTACACTCTCCCTTTTATCTACAATAAACCTTCTCCACCATACCTAGGAGCGGTCATGTCCTTTCCTTTTCTTCATTCAGAAGCTAAATTGAAGAGTTTTAGATTATTGGCATTAGCAGAGATTTCAAGACACCCTAGTATTGACTGTGTTATTCAGTTACAAGTGGTCACTCTTATGCAGATCTACAATGGAAAAGGAGCACATAGGCGAGGAAAAATACAAAATGTAAGGTTGAGGAGGAAAGGAACATGAAGAAGTGTATGGAGCAAAACTCAGTGGTCAAGGAGATAAAAAGTTTAAAGAAAAGGCATCTGTGCCCAAGATCTATCACTGTCTACAAAGTACTGAGTCCATGTCTCCGTCCATGCAGCAGCCTTGCCACCGAACACCATTGTCTATTTCCCAGTTTGAGGGTGCCGTGAGGCTATGCACATACTGCTGGCTAACCAGGGCCAGAGTTGGAAGGAGGAGGTGGTTACCAAAGATACCTGGATGCAAGACTTGCTCAAGCCCACCTGTCTGTGTGGGCAGCTCCCCAAGTTTGAGGATGGAGATCGCACCCTGTACCAATTTAATGCCATCTTGAGTCACCTAGACCAATCCTTTGGGCTTTATGGGAAAGACCAGAGGAAGGCTGCCCTGGTAGACATGAATGGGGTGGAAGATCTTTGCTGCCAATATGTCACCCTCATCTACACCAAATATGAGGATGGTAAGGATGACTATGTGAAGGCCCTGCTTGGACACCTGAAGCCTTTTGAGACCCTGCTGTTCCAGAACCAGGGAGGCAAAGCTTTCATTGTGGGTGACCAGATCTCCTTTGCCAATTACAACTTGCTGGATCTGCTGCTGATCCACCAGGTAGGTCCTGGCCCCTGGCTGCCTGGACAATGTTCTCTTGCTCTGCCTCTGTAGCGTATCTCAGTGCTACAAATCAAGGCCTTCCTGTCTTCTCCCAAACATGTGAACCACCCCATCAATGGCAAGAGCAAACAGTAATGGACGAAAGAGACAGGAGCTGCTTCTCCCCTTTCCCCAGGACTAATAAAATTTGTAGGACAGAAAAAAAGGGTTTAAAGAAAACCCTGATGTTAAATGGAATAAAGGGAGTGGTGACCTCAGAGTAAGACCCCACCAAGCTAAGCTTCTAAACTTGAGAAAAGGAAATAAAGGAAGCTTAAGCAGTAAAGGAAGCCATCAACAACAGAAAGCTGATGCAAATGTAATTGAACAAGAGGGGCAAGTTCCAACCCCATCAAGCAGAAGAACTTGACAGCCTCAGCCATGTGGTTTAGCTTTAGAGTCAAAGATACAAGAAAGGGGTTATGAAATATCCCTCTGTGGCTTTAGACACTGAGGCCAGGCACGTGTCAGGATTGTTCCTGCATGGAACCTCAGACAGGTCATGGTGTGAAGCTGTGAAGGTGAAGCCTGGATTTCTTTGGATCCCAAGACATTGGAGATGCCAGAGTTGTGGGATATCTGCAAGAAAGAGCTGCAGACCAGTTATGGAACCAGGCCAAGAGAGAGAAGTATGCTGGAGTTAAAAGAGCTGAAAGAAGTCAGAGATCTGAAAATCCCTTTGACATCAGACATAGAAATGCAAAATTTGGAGTTTGCCCTGTTGGGCAATTGAGAAAATGTCTCCATAAGATCCAGCTATAGAGTATTTTCTTTTTTTTTTTTTTTTTAAAACAGCAGGAAAGGTTTCTTTTTTTTAAAAAAAAGATTTATTTATTTATTATGTATACAGTGTTCTGCCTGCATGTGTCTCTGCAGGCCTGAAGAGGGCACCAGATCTCATTACAGATGGTTGTGAGCCACCATGTGGTTGCTGGGAATTGAACTCAGGACCTCTGGATGAGCAGTCAGTGCTCTTAACCTCTGAGCTATCTCTCCAGCCCTAGAGTATTTTTTTAATTAGTGATGGGAGGACTCAGCCCACTGTGGGTGCTGCCATCCCTAGGCAGGTGGTATTGGGGTCTATCAGAAAGCAGGCTGAACAAACCACAGTGAGCAAGCCCGTGTGCAGGACCCCTCCTTGGCCTCTGCATTGGATCCTGCCTCCAGGTTCCTGCCCTGTTTGAGTTCCTGTCCTGATTTCCTTCAGTGGTAGACTACAATATAGAAGTGTAAGCCAAATCAACCCTTTCTGCCCCAACTTGCTTTTAGTCATGGTGTTTCATTAAAGCAATAACAACCCTAACTAGCTCACATATAAAAATAATATTTGAGTATTTTAAAAAAATCTATTTCTTTTTTTGGTTTTTCGCGACAGGGTTTCTCTGTAGCTTTGGAGCCTGTCCTGGAACTCATTCTGTAGCCCAGGCTGGCCTCAAACTCACAGAGATCATCCTGCCTCTGCCTTCCAAGTGCTGGAATTAAAGGCATGTGCTACCACCGCCCGGCCTTGTTTTGTTTTTTAAAGATTTATTTGTCCAGGCCAGGTGGTACATGGCTTTAATCCCAGCACTGGGGAAACAGAGGCAGGCAGATCTCTATGAGTTCCAGGCCAGCCAAGGCTACATAGAGAGATCCTGTCTCAAAAGACCAAAAGATTTGTTTATTTTTATTGATTGTATGTGTTTTCACATGGATAAGTTTATGTGCACCACATGGGTGCAAGTGTTAATGGAAGCCAAAGGGTGTTGGAACTAGGAGTTACAGTTATGAGCTGCCTGATGTGGTGCTGGAAACAGAATCCAGGTCCTCTGAAAGAGCAGTAGTGCTCTTCTCTGACGTTTCATCTCTCCAGCCCCAGAAGTTATTTTTTAAAAATGAAGGAAGCCACTTGTGGTGGTGCATGCCTTCAAACCCAACATGTGGGAGGCAGAGGCAGGGGGATCCCAGTGAGTTGGAGACCAGCCTAGTCTAGACAGCAACTTCCCAGCCAGCCAATGATACATGGTGAGGCTCTGTCTCAAAAAAAGTAATAATAATAATAAATTAAAATATATAAATAAGTTCTGATGTTGTCATATAGGTCTTTATGTTGTTGCCTGTATTTTTGCACTGGCGTCTACTCATCTCGGTGCAGGCGGTGTCTGTGTCTGAAGATGCCTCTCTTGTTCTAATTGATAGTCTCAGTCCACTAGGGGTTCTTGGTTGAATCAGTGCTGTTGGGCTCTGTTTCTCTTGGAGCAGCTAATTTCCTCTGTCTCTCTGTTGCATTTACTTCTTTGGGGCATACTGCATTCTCTTTTATTGTTTTGTTTTGTTTTGTTTTTTGACACAGGGTTGCTCTGAGTAGCCCTAGCTGTCCTGGAACTCACTCTGTAGACCAGGCTGGCCTCAAACTCACAGAGATCCACCTGCCTCTGCCTCTCCAGTGCTGGGATTAAAAGCATGAGCCACCACTGCCCAGCTCATACTGCATTCTTGATTATTGTTTTAAAAATATCTTGTTTTCATTTTTTTAATTAGTGTTTTGCCTGTATGTATGTAAGTGCTCCATGTTTGCCAGTTCCAGAAAGGGATGCTGGAACCCTAGAACTGGAGTACAAGCAGTTGTGATACACCATGTGGGTGCTAGGAACTAAACCTCGGTCCTCTGTAAGAGCAGTAAGTGCCCCTAACCACTGAGCCATCACTCTAGTCCCATTCTGGATTATTTCAATTGTAGGCATAATATCCCTATTATGTTTCACATGTTATGTCAGATGGGGGGAGGGGAAAATCAAACTTGGATCATTATAACTAATAGATGTGACCTGATTTTATCCAGGTGGTTTTTGTTATTGTTGTTGTTTCCTTAATATCTTTGCTTCTACTTCTCTCTCCTGAACCTGCCTTTCTTGCCTACTCATCCTCATCCTTATCAGATTCTAGAGACAAACCTTCCTCACAGTGTGGGACATGACACATTAGGACTCCACATACCAAAGATGTGATGCTTGGCCAACAGTGGGGAGCTGTGAACTGAAGCCCCCCTCCCCCCCAAAAAAAATCTGCATCTCGAAATATTTTACAGGTGAGATTGATTAAAACTTCCACAACTGAGGAGAGCTGGAATGTCACACATTGGAAGACAAATGATCTCAGGCTATTTTTAGCCACAGAAAAGGCTCATCTCTGTGACCTAACATCTTCATATTAGTTAAATCTTTCAGGAATACATAAACAGACAATTAACTCCCACCAACCCAAAAGCTAAGAATTGGCCATTAGAGGACATGTTAGGCCCATAGCAGACACGTTCTTGCTTTTCTATCACCAACCTACTTAATGTTTCCACCAATGTGTGTGTAAGTGTTCTGTGTATGCACATGTGTGCAGGTGTAAGCATATGTGTATATGCCTGTGTCTGGAGGTTAGAGGTTAATATCTGTCATAGAACCTTGAGCACACCATTTCAGTAAGACTAGCTGGCCATTCTGCTACAGAGATCCTACATTTTCTGCCTCCCTAGTATTAGTATTACCAGCACACATAAACATGGATGACTTAAAAAGTGGTGCTTTGGCTTCTTGATGACAGGCTAACCTGTTAAGTTGATACAAATCCTTTCCTCCCCAAGTTGTGTGTGGACATGGTGTTTATCACAGTAACAGAAATCAAACTACAACATGTGGCAAGCATTTTATCAATCTAGCCATCATCCCAGCCCCCTTCACTAAGTTTGTTCTCTTGGTATAAAAATTTCATTAAACTGTTACCAGGTTGAAAAAAATATATAAATAAAAGGGAAAAAAGAGAGGCTGGAGAGATGGATCAATACATAAGAGTACTTGCTGCTTCCAGAGGACCTAAATTTAAATCTCAGCATTCATATCTGATGGCTCACCATCACCTCTACTCCTGGGGGCTGATATCCTCATCTGACCTCTGCAGATATCTGAACACACATGGAAGACACAGACACACACATATAAAGAAAAATTTTCCTTTTTAAAAGGAAAAGAATATGCTAAGAGACTGTGTATGGACCAAAAAGCCTATATATATATATATCGTGCTATTGCTGTGGATTGAACACAGGGACTCAACAGTGGCTAAGTAGGCCCTTTACTACTTAGTTAACACCCACAAACCAGTAAGATACTTATAACAATCCATTGGTCCAAATAAAAATTGCCAGAGAAATCAGAAAATATTTTAAGGTAAAAATTAAAACTCAACAGGCCCGCCAGGCAGTGGTGGCTCACACCTTTAATCTCAGCACTTGGGAGGCAGAGCCAGGCAGATCTCTGTGAGTTCAAGGCCAGCCTGGTCTACATAGTGAGTTCCAGGCAGGCTGTTACACAGAGAAACCCTGTCTTGAAAAAGAGAGAGAGAAGTTGATAAATGATCAAAATAATGAGTAAACGAGGACACACCCCTACAGATATAACAGGTATAGGAAGAAAATAAAACACTAGACATTTGAAATCCAACCTACCTCTTCAAAGGAGTATTTTTCTACAGTATGAAGAGCATCTTGTGTTTCATTCCACCCTCCAATAGAATAGATGCAGTCATTGAGTGCTGCCACCCCAAGATACGCTCTTCTGGTTCCCATAGGAGGAAGTGGAGACCAACGCTTGGAAAGTGGATCATAAACTTCAAAAGAACGAAGCTCCAGCCCCTCATTGCTGATTCCTCCAATTACATAAATTAAACCTGGAAAACGGAAGATCTGTGCTCAGTTTCTATTGAAAAGATATAGGCCAACCATGGTAGTGCACGCCTTTGATCCCAGCACTCAGGAGGCAGTCAGTCAGATCTCTCTGAGTTCAAGGCCAGTCTGGTCTACATAGTGAGTTCCAAGACATCAGCTATAGCTACATAGTGAGACTCTGTCTTTAAAAAAATAAAAAATAAACTGGTTTTGGTACTTTCTCTCTATTTGTAAAAATAACTTAGGTGTTATTATGAGAGAAAATGACAATAATGGAATACTTCACATACTTATTTTACTAAACAGCTACTTCTGACTATCTGAAATTTTTCCTATTTTTTAATAAAACATTTTATTTGTGTGTTTGTCTGTGGATCTGTAAAACAAAGATGGTATAAAACCAATCTGAACACTTACTGGTGGACAGAGTGTTGTGGAATATTAATTTAAGATGTTACATTTGTTTATGCAGTGGAATTTTATTTAATGATGCAAAGATATGTTGCATTCTTTTATGTTGCATTTGTTTACCTCTGTGAAGCTGAATGGCCAATAGCGAGGCAGGAGAAAGGATAGATGGGACTGGCAGGCAGAGAGGAGAAATATGGGAAGAAAGGATCAAGGAGTGAGAAAAGAAGGGGCTAGCCACCCAGCTACACAGCCAGCTACTGAGTAAGAAGTAAAGAAAGGTATATAGGATAAAGGTAAAAACCCAGAGACAAAAGATAGATGAGATAAATTAAGAAAAACTGGCAAGAAACCAGTCAAGCTAAGGCCAGGCATTCATAAGAAAATAAGAAGCTTCTGTGTGTTTTTATTTGGGAGCTGAGTGGTGGGCTCTCAAAGAAGTAAAACAAAAATAAGAAACAAAAAATGGCCGGGTGGTGGTGGCGGCGGCGGCTGCGGCGGCGGCGCACGCCTTTAATCCCAGCACTCGGGAGGCAGAGCCTGGTGGATCTCTGTGAGTTTGAGGCTAGCCTGGGCTACCAAGTGAGTTCCAGGAAAGGCGCAAAGCTACACAGAGAAACCCTGTCTCGGAAAAAAAAAAAAAAAACCCAACAACACTACAGTTTTAACAAAGAATGATAGATTGGTTCTGTGTGTCATATAATGAATACTGAGGTCAGAGGACAACTTATGTGACTCAGTTCTCACTGTCCCCTGTTGTGGAATATTAGTTTAAGATGTGTTACATTTGTTTATGCTGTGGATTATTTGTTCAATGATGCAAAGATGTGTTGCATTCTTTTATGTTGCATTTGTTTACCGCTGTGAAGCTGTGTTACTGTGCCTGTCTAAAACACCTGATTGGTCTAATAAAGAGCTGAACGGCCAATAGTTAGGCAGGAGAGGGATAGGTGGGGCTGGCAGGCAGAGAGAAAGAGAGAGGATCGAGAAAAGGAGAAGGAGAGGAGGACACCAGGAGTTCGCCACCCAGTCACACAACCAGACATGGAGTAAGAAGGAAAGAAAGGTATATAGAGAAAGGTAAAAGTCCAGGGGCAAAAGGTAGATGGGATAATTTAGGAAAAGCTGGCTAGAAACAAGCCAAGTTAAGGCCAGGCATTTATAAGTAAGAATAAGTCTCCATGTATTTATTTGGGAGCTGGCTAATGGGCCCCCAAAGAAGAAGAAGAAGAAAAAGAAGCAACTACACTCCACCATTTGGGTCCTGAGTATCAAACTCAGGTTGTCAGGTCTGGCAGCAGGTACATTTACCCACGAAGTCATTTCTTTAGCACCTATCTGAAGGTTTATTTATTTATTTTACTTTGGTTTTTTTTGAGACAGGGTTTCTCTTTGTAGACCAGGCTGGCCTTCAACTCACAGAGATTCTACCTGCCTCTGCCTCCCAATTGCTGGAATTAAAGGTGTGTACCATCATACCCAGCCCCTATCTGAAGTTTAACTTAGTTTTCTTCATTACAGGAAAACTATTCTAGCAATACAGAAACAAAATGTCAATAATACAAGAAGTAAAAGCCAGAATTTCTATATTACTAACACTAATTCTTTAATAGCAGTCTTAAAATGTATTGTGAAAATAGGGCCTCAATAAATTTTTTAGTTTATATCTATTTAGTTTGTGTGCTCATATGTACCTGTGTGTGCATGCCACAGCACACGTGTGGTGGTCAGTGGACAATTTGCAGGAGATGGTTCTCTCCTTCTACCATGTGGGTTCCAGAAATCAAACTCAGTCAGACATGGTGGAAGCTCCTTTACCTGCTGAGCCATCTTATCTGCCCCTCAAGCCCCGCCCCAGGCCTGAACCCAGGGCCTTACGCTTGCCAGGCAAGAGCTCTACCACTGAGCTAAATCCCCAACCCCTCCCTCAAACTATTCTTATACACAGAATTTTATACATAAATGTATATACATATCTACACAGAGATCTGCTTGCCTCTGCAAGCATACCTTTAATCCCAGCACTTGGGAGGCAGAGCCAGGCAAATCTCTGTGAGTTCAAGGCCAGCCTGGTCTATAGAGTGAGATCCAAGATAGGCACCAAAACTACACAGAGAAACCCTGTCTCAAAAACAAAAACAAACAAACAAACAAAAAACCCCAAAAACAAAAAAACCCCAAACATTTCACTCCTCCATATGTCCCTCCTCTCCATCACATATTCATTTGTTCTATTGGCCTTGGGAACTGCAATGTATTATATGCAGTATTTTTTTTTTGCCCAAACAGCTTTAATTTGCAAATGTTTATTGCAAAGAGTTATTGATCTGGTTCAAGGCCTCTAGCTTCTGATACACTATCAATACTAGACCCTCACCAAAACTTCTCTTGGATATCCTGCTGTTGCCCTAAGTCATGGAAATCCTGTGGCTACGGTTCTGCAGCACCTGTCCCTTCGTGCACTCCAGCACTTCATAGATGGAGTGGATGGGGTGGACCAACTCAAAGCCTTGGATGTGAGCCTGGGTAGTAGCTGAGTTTGCCAGTCCAGGCTCCATCAGGACCAACCCCCTCAAGGAAGGGTCCGGGCTAGCTCTCCCATGCCCATGCCATCAAGGCCAGCTCTCCCATGGTTCCCAGAGGTAACAAACCCTCAGACATCAACACAGACCACGGCTGCCATGGGGCCACAGACCCAGACATGGCCCTTGGCTGCAGCTCGGGCCTGGACATCACCATGACCCTGAGCGGAGAACAGGCCACTCAGATTAGTATGCCCCCGGTGGCAGCATGGCCCTTGTACCCATGGCCTCAGACCCAGACCAAAGGCATCTGTAGGCCCTCTCAGGTAACTTAGGCCACGGACAACAACTCAGACTGGAGCTGTGATAGGGCCATGGACCCAGGCAAGGCCCTAGGCTGCTGCAGCACAGGCCCAGACATCACTGGCCCCACATGGTAGCGTAGGCCACCCACATCAGCCTGTTCCTCACCACCTTGGTGTCTTCAGTTCTGCTTCTCTCCACAGTGCACAAAGCACTCTGCTTCTCCTTCTCTCCCTTTTCTCCACCACATACCTGTGATCACAGTGGTGCCCACCCGCCATGGCCCGGATGCCAGGCCAGCCTGTCCAAAAACTATTTTTTAACATGACTTCCATATCTTCAAAATTATTATACTAATCAAGGCCAATTCTAAGCCAACACACACACATACATATATACCAAATGATAAATACTGTATTGCTGGTAACTAAACAGAAAAAAATATCTTATAAAAGCATTACCTTGCATTTCACAGCACCCAAAGTAGTATCGAGACACAGCCATGTTGCCAACAACTTCCCATTTATTTTCATCTGGATCAAATCGTTCAATGGTGTTGCCAATCTCAGCTCCAACCCACCCACCTGGAACAAAACAAAAAATAATCATTTCTGAGATAAAGGAATCTTATTGATGACAAAGACTTTAGAAACAACCTAATCCAACTACTTCATATTACAGATGAGGCCACATGGACCAGAGAGGTGATCTGTCCAAGTTGACATGAAAAATCAAAATGTAGGGCTGGAGAGATGGCTCAGTGGTTAAGAGTACTGGCTGCTCTTCCAGAGGTCCTGAGTTCAATTCCCAGCAACCACATGGTGGCTTACAACCATCTGTAATGAGATATGGTGCCCTCTTCTGGCCTGCAGGGATACATGCCAGCAGAACACTGTATACATAATAAATCTTCAAAAAGAAAAAGAAAAATCAGAATGTAATTATGAGTAAAGTTCAGATTTGCTTATTACAGAGTAAAACAAAAAACAGAAAAAATTTAGCACAGTATGAGAAATATGATTTTTCCCAAAACTTTTTATTTTTAATTTTTGGAACAGGTTCACTACATAACCCTGGCTATTCTGGAACTCATAGAGATCTGCCTGCATCTACCTCCAGAATGCTAGGATTAAAGATATGCATAACAGACAGGTAGTGGTGGCTCACACCTTTAATCCTAGCACTCAAGAGGCAGAGGCAGAAGTATCTCTGAGTTTGAGGCTAGCCTGGTCTACAAAGCAAGTTCTAGGACAGCCAGTGCTATACAGAGAAATCTTGTCTCCAAAAACCTTTAAAAAAAAAAAAAAAAAAAAGAAAGATATGCACTAATGCACCTAACCCCAAAATTATTTTTTTCTTTTCTTTTATTCATTATTTCCTTTTTAAAATTTTTTTTTATTTTTTATTTTATACAAGGTCTTACCATGTAGCTCTGGCTGTCCTGCGACTCACTATATAGACCAGAGTGTATAGACTCACAGAGATCTGCTGTGGGATGTTCTGTATGGCAAATGTGTTGCTAATAAAACACTGATTGGCCAGTGGCTAGGCAGGAAGTATAGGCGGGACTAACAGAGAATAAAAAGAACAGGAAGGCAGAGGGAGGCTCTGCCAGCCACTGCCAGGACAAGCCGCATGTGAAGATGCCGGTAAGCCACGAGCCATGTGGCAAGGTATAGATTTATAGAAATGGATTAATATAAGATATAAGAACAGTTAGCAAGAAGCCTGCCACGGCCATACAGTTTGTAAGCAATGTAAGTCTCTGTGTTTACTTGGTTGGGTCTGAGCGGCTGTGGGACTGGCAGGTGAAAGAGATTTATCCTGACCGTGGGCCAGGCAGGAAAACTCTAGCTACAGAGATCTATGGGCCTCTCCTTCCAAAGTACCAGGATCAGGCATGGATTACCACGCCCTGCTCACCCAAATTAGTTTTTAACATGACTTCTACATGTTCAAAATTGTTAATACTTATCAAGGCCAATTCTAAGCCAAACCACAGTATACTATTTCTTTAGGACGAATTTAGAGACTTCAAAAAGGCTTTTCATTTTTCTAAATATTCTCCAGGTTTGGTTGTTTGAGACAGGGGGTCACTGTATGCCCTCGCTTACTATATAGATCAGGCTGGCCTTGAACTCAGAAATCTGCCTGCCTCTGCCTCTGGTCCAGTTATTTATGTGTTATATTTGTTTTTTTAAATTTTGTTTATTTTTTATTATTTATTTTATTTTTTGATATTATAATTACATCATTTCTTCCTTCTCTTTCTTCCCTTCAAATTCTCCAATATAGTCCTTGATCTCTTTAAATTCATGGTCTCCTTATTCATTAGTTATTGTAACACACACACACATATGTATATTCCTAAATATATAAGTACAACCTGTTCAATCTATATGTTACTTATATGTATGTTTTCAGGGTTGACCATTTGGTATTGGATAACCAATTGGTGTGTTCTTCCCTGGGGAAGACTATTTCTCCTCTCTCAGCATTTCTTGGTTGCCGGTAATTCTTTGTGTAGAGTTGAGGCCTTGTGGGCTTCCCTGCATCCATGTTAGTTAGCATGTCTGTGGCTGCTGTCCTTGTTCAGCTCATGTTTAGGGAGCCATTTTGATTAGTCTTTATGATAGCATCTTCTGACCTTCCTAGAAGATAGTCTCATAGCAAACTGACCTACATTCTCTCTATCCCCTATTTTGCAATGATCCCTGAGCCTTAGGTGCTAGTGTTTTGTATTTTGAGAGAGGTATAATGTATCTCAGGCTGGCCTGGAACTCACTGTGTAGGGTTATTTGCAGTAATCCCTGAGAGTGCTAGCTCGAGTGCTGGCCCATTCTCTAATTACTGATATTAAAATGTTCCCTTCATCTATGTATTACAGCCAACACCTATAGTTATAGCACTCAAGGAGGAGAGGCAAGGGAACGGCAAGTTCAATGTTTCTAGGGCAGCCTGAGCTACAGGATGAGACCCTGTCTCAAAAAAAAAAAAAAAAAGGATTTACAAAGCTAAAAAGATACGCTTGTTTGTTTTTTTTCAAGACATGGTCTCACTGTACAGCCCTCCCTGGCCTGGAACTTACTACATAAACCAGGCTGGCCTTGAACTAACAGAGAACTACCTTGTTTCTTTCAGTCCTAGATCTAGATGCAAATAAGAAACATCTCTAAAATTGTCAGATCCCAAGAATTTAATTAGTATCAGTTGTTCTTAAATCAAACAGCATAATTACCCAAAGCATAGATAGCTCCGTAACACACACATACTCCCAAGCCACATCGGGGTTGATTCATTGAAGCAACAGTTGTCCATTGCTTAGTAACTGGATCATAGCATTCAGTACAGTCAAAAATCATCGAATCCTTTTCACCTGATTTTAAAAAAGAGACACACACCAGGTTTAGTGATGCTAAAAGAATAGAATTAGAAACAACATTCAGCAGCATTAGCATTCTGTGTTTTCAGAAATCAATCATTACTTCTAATTTTAAAATAGCCATTAAAAGTCTTTGCCTAGCAAGCAATATTTTTAATTCAAAGCACATGACATTCTAATTAATTCTAATTCTACCACCTAAACAATTCATGTAAATTTTGAGGAAACAATTTTCATTTTAACACTCTCATTTCTTTTCAGGTAATAATTTAGACTTATGGCCTGGTACAATTTGAATTTTAAGGAAATGATAAGCCATATGTAGCAACAAACAGAAAATAAAATTTAAGAAACTATGTTCTTAAAATAGAATTTTAAAATACACTATACTTAATAGTCTAGGGTAGATAGAGGAAAGTGGTTTTCTTCAATGGTTTAAGCACTGGAATATCTACACTCTGGTAAATAATCTGTACCTATGTACATGCAAGCAACTAATTAAACTCAGTAGCCACTCCATAAACACCAAGAAAAATAAAAAAATAAAAATGAAAGTAGGAGAATGGTTGGGAAGAAGGGGTATGCTTAGCATCCATCCATGAAGCACTAGGTTCAATCTCCATAACACACACACACACACACACACACACACAGACACACACACACACAACACACACATACGAACACCATAAATCTAGCCAAAGATTGGCAAAACTCCAAATGTCAGAATTTATATACTGAGATATTGGGGGCATGGTGGTTCACTGCTTTATTCCCAGTACTCAGGAGGAAGAGGCAAGGGGATTTCTGTGAATTCAAGGCCAGCCTGGTCTACATAGTGAGACCCTGTCTCAAAATAAAATTCTTAAAATAAACTAGATAAAATTCTAAATTAAGGAACATCTAGAAAAATGAAGGTGTATCATGTTCATAAACTCTAAGAGTCAGGGTGGGGACTAGAGAGTTGGCTCAGCAGTTAAAAACACCCTGTTCAGAAGACCAGGGTTCAGTCCCTAGTACCCACATGATGGTCACAACTCATAACTCCCATTCCAAAGGATTTATCCTCTTCTGATCTCCTCAGGCACTGCACACATGTGGTGCACGTATATACATGTAAGCAAAACACTCATACACACAATAAAATAAATAAATCTTTAAAAAAAGTGTCAACGTAACTCTAAGAGGGAAAAAGAGACCTTAAGCAGGGAGAAGGAAAAAAAACATGAAGGGTAATGGAATACATGTGAAATAAAGCAAAAGGGAGGACTATTTGGGGATGAAGGAGATCAGCAAGAAGGAGATGGAAGACAGTAGGGGAGGAAGACAAATGTCATAACGAAAACAATTTTTTTATTTAGTTTTCCAAGACAAGGTTTCTCTACGTAACAGTGCTGGCTGTCCTAGAACTCAATCTGTAGCCCAGGCTGGCCTCGAACTCACAGAGATCTGCCTGGCTCTGCCTCCCCAGTGCTGGGATTAAAGGCATGCGCCACCACTGCCCGGTTGTTAAATATGTTTTAAAAATTGGATTGATAGATGCTCACAGATATTGTCCATTTTACTTCTGCATGCAACTTTATTTTTGTTTTGCTTCTGTTAAGAAAGGGTCTGTAGGGCCAGGCAGTGGTGGCACACACCTTTAGTCCAGCACTCAGGAGGCAGAGTCCGGCATATCTCTGTGAGTTCAAGGCCAGCTTGATCTATAGAGCAAGACCTAGGACAGGCACCAAATCTACACAGAGAAATCCTGTCTCGAAAACCCAATAAATGAATGAATGAATAAATAAATAAATGTCCCAATAATGAGTGGTTTGTTGCTCCAAAACTACAAACTAGAGAGAGAAATCCTGTTTCGAAAAACAAACAAATAAATAAATAAATATCCCAATAATGAGTGGCTTGTTGCTCCTAAACTGTTTACATAAACAGTATGATTTATGCTGAACACAGGCTTTCCTTCTCAGCTCTTGATTTCCGGTATTTATTTATTTACTGCTTTGTTTTGAAACAGGGTCTATTTAGTCCTGGCTATCCTGGATCTCTCATCTCTCTATGTAGATCAGTGCTGGGATTAAAGGTATGTACCATCATGCTCAGCCTGTTTTTTGTTGTTGTTTCTTTGAAACAGGGTCTCTCTATGTAATCCTAGCTGTCCTGGAACTCACTAGGTAAGATTTGGCCTTAAATTTACCTAAGATCCAGTTTTTGGTGAGTATGTTTATTTCTTCTAATTGGAAATGGGGAAAAGGTCCTGAAAATCCTACAGGAGTAGGATGTGAAAGAATTCTCAAGGCTTGTGAGATGAATCATCAGATAAAAGCTCCAAACCTGATAATCTGAGTTCTATCCCAAGAACTCACATGGTGGAAGGAAAGAACCAACTCCTACAACTTTTCTCTGATATCAACATGTATGTTATGGCACACATGTGCATATATATATATACACACAAACATATAATAAAGAAAATGTAAAAAGAAAAATTCTTAAATATGAGTCTGTAAGAACAAGTTTACCATTCTTTGTTAAAAGTGTAGCCACCACTAAGTGTTTAAATTGGTTTTATATCATCTCTTTTACATCTGGGAAATTTTAAGCAATTAAACTAGAAGATGGGTGTCTCTTCTGAGAAAAAAGGAAAACAGATGGTAAAGTTAAACACAATGAGAGGGAGAGTGGTAGACAGTGAATTTTTCTTGAAAAACAAAAATGTCATATATGAACCATAAAGTATATAATGAAAACTGGATTCTTCTTTTTCTTTCTTTCGTTTTTCTTATTTTGTTTGTTTGTTTTGAGACAGAGTGTCTCTGTGTAGCCCTAGCTGTAGACCAGGCTGGCTTCGAACTCACAGAGCTCCGCCTGCCTCTGCCTCCTTAGTGCTGGGATTAAAAGCATGCACCACTACAACCAGCCCTGGATTTTTCTTTTAGATTTTATTTTTATTTTATGTGTATGGGTGTTTTGCTTGCATGAACATCTTTATTACATGTGTTTCAGTGTCTGAAGAGAGAGGATGTCAGGTCCTCTGGAACTGGAATTACAGGAGGTTGTTAGCCACCATGTGGATGCTGGGAACAGACCCTGGGTCCCCTAGAAAGGCAGCCAGTTCTTTTACTCTGAGCAATCTTTCTGGCTCCTCCTTCCTTTTTTTTTTTTTTTTCTTTTTTGAGATGGGTCACATGTAGCCCTGGCTGGCCTCAAACTACCTGTGCTGATGAGAATAACTTTGAACTTCTGACCTCCTGTCTCCACCTCTTGATGTTGTGATTACAGCTCAGTCACCATTTGTGATTTATGTAATGCTGAGAACCCAGGGCCTCCTGCACGCTAAACAAGCACCATACCAACTGAGCTGTATCTTCAGCCCCAAACTGGGTTTTATTTTCAACAGTAGAGAGGGAGCCATTCTAGGGTTGAAAATAGGACAAAACAGGTGGTGGTGCACATCTTTAATCCCAGTACTTGGGAGGCAGAGGCAGGCAGATCTTTGTGAGTTCGAGACCAGCCTGGTCTACAGAGTGAGTTCTAGGACAGTCAGGGCTACACAGAGAAACCCTGTCTCAAAAACAAACAAACAACAACAACAGAAAGAGAATAGGACAATAACACCATCATATTCATAATGCAAGAGCAGACTTTAGAGATAAAAACAGAACCATCACGATTTGGGTATTACAACGCTGAAGCATAAACACCGACGGACTGGCTATAGGTGTGGAAGAAGGACAACATGGAGGATGACTACAGTTTTAAGGAGGCTTGAGCTCAGTGGCAGTGGTTGCCTCACACACATGAGGCCCCAGGATAAATCACTCAGTACTGAAGGAACAAAAAAGGATGTTTAAAGCTTTGTTCTGACACACTAGGCAAATCATCATCACCATCCACTATACGGCAAATCAAGGGAGGAAAATACAGATTTTGGAGAAAATACAGACATGTTAAATATGAAGCTCATATAGGTCAAGTTCAAAGAGATGGTTATTAAATTTTATAAGTAAATAATTTTTCATTAAAGAAGGGAGGAAACAAAAAAGAGTGAAGATGGTAAAAGTACATTACATAGCTGCAGGGTGGGGGGTGCACATACACAATGTAGCTGAAGAGGCCTAACTTAACATCAATGCAGTCATGACAGGGACTAGGCCTCACCATAACAATAACCAGGAAAAGCCACAAACTGTACCCTGTGGCGGACCAATCAGAATTGAGACAAGCAAGTACTAAATACTCTAAAACATAAAGAATAGCTTATATAATTTGTAATATAAGTTGCCAATTTCCTTGCAGTAATGCCAGTACCAATCCCTGTTTATCAAGTCTTCTATTGCCTCACTCCTGCCCAATCAGGAGTACAACCCCCATCTGAATCCAGAATTCCTCTAGCCCCCCCATTCTTTACTCCTTAAAAATCCTGCTTCAATTGAGCTCAAGGCTCTCCCTCCTGGTGGTCTCTGGGGGCTTATGACACAGGCATAACAGTAGCCAAGTAGATTAATGAAAGAAATGAGATATTTTTATTGTTACCTCCAATAGCATAGACCATCCCTCCCAAAACCGCTACTCCAAGTCCACATCGAGCCTGATGAAGCGAAGATACAGTGGTCCAGTACTGGCTAAAGGTATCAAAACGTTCTACACAGCTGAGGGCTCTGCTATCACTCCAACGGCCCCCCTGCAACCGTGTATATCCACCTAAACAGAGAAGAAAAATATATACAGCAAATCAGTTATTGCTAAATATAAAAATGGCAGTAATAAAGAAAATCTAGTCCCCTGTATCTAAACATTTATATAGCTTAGAGCCTGTCACCTTTATAAAAATAGTATATAAAATATGTAATTCTCAACTATGCCAAGTCCTGGAAAATTATGGCTTGTATGCAACGAGTAGGTTAACCTCAGGGTTTTACCATATGATTTCAGTTATAATAGAAAGCTATATAAAATATAAATCTAGGCAATATTCTTTGTCTAATTATAAAGTTTCATTATGACTTTTATATGTCCCAATTAAAAATAGTGCATTGATGGGGCTAGAGAGATGGTTCAATGGTTAAAAGCACTGGCTGCTCTTCCAGGGGACCTGGGTTCAACTCCCAGCACCTGTATGGCAGCTATGGCTGTCTGTAACTCCAGTTGCAGGGATCTGACACCCTCACACAGACATGCATGCAGGCAAAACATCAATACACATAAAATAAAAATAAATACATAATTATTTTTTAAAAAGTAATACATTGAGAGGATGGTGAAATTGCTCAGTGGTTGTGTGCATATTATTGCAAAGGACTGGGAACCACCTGTAATTCCAGGAATCTGATGCCCTCTTCTGAAGTTTGCAGGTACCTGCACTCACACATGCACATTCCTACACAGAGATACACACATATATACACATCATTAAAAATAAGAAATATATCTAAAAAAAAGTGATTGAGGGCTGGTGAGATGGCCAGTTGGCAAAGGCATTTATCACATAAGTCTGAAAACCTGAATTCAATCTCTAGAGCCCACATTAAGATGAAAGAAATAACTCACTCTACAAATGTTGTTCTCTAAGTTCCACATATGCACCATGCCATGTGCATGCACATACAAAGATCACACACACTATAACAAAAAATAAGCTTTTAACAACTAGAGCAAAAGCTGGGTGGTGGTGTGCACACCTTTAATCAATCCCAGCACTCATAGGCTCTCTGAGTTTGAGGCTAGCCTGGTCTACATAGTGAGCTCCAGGACAACCAAGACTATTCAGAGAAATTCTGTCTCACAAAACAAAACAGCAAAAGAAGCAAAACACAGTAAAAGTAGTGTATTGAAATCCATATTTTCCCTGCACACCCACTCAGCAAAAAAAAAAAAAA
>CABHPQ010145950.1:0-17746 GCA_902168405.1 Peromyscus aztecus
TTTCCTTGAGTGCGCACCAGTTTTTTTTTTTTTTTTTTTTAAAGAGGCACATAATACAAGGTTCAATTTCCTCTGTCTCGTTCTTTGAAAAGAAAGAAATAAAAAAAATGGAAGGAAAAAAATCCTTTTGTGTGTGTGTTTCCAGAGGCTTTCAAACCTTCTCTAGGAGAAAAACAAACTTAGCCTAGGAAACTGCAATTAATTAGTTAGTCTGCCAACAGTTTTTTTGCTTTTTTGTTTTTTTTTTTAAAGTGTTTGCCTATTTCTGTGTATTAGGGATCCTTCTGGTACGCTAGAGAGGCATGAGCCCTTCAGAATACTCTAAGTTACAAAACAAAACGGTGCTACACCCACACCAGACTCTTGGCAAGCATACTTTCTAAGTGTGATACTCGGTAAGTGTGTCTTTTAAACCCCGACACCGTGTGTGAGCCACGATCTAGTCAGCACAAAGACAGCTCCGGGTTATTTTTAACACAGTGAGCAGGTGCCGGTGGCTGGGCTGTCCAAGGCTAAGGGCCTCAAGGAACACAGACGAAGTGTTTTCAAACAGCCAAGGCTGGAGACAAGGCCTGAGTGACAGGGCCCCAGGGGCTTGAGGAGGACCCCGCCTCTGAGAAAGAAGCTGTTAGTGCAGAGACAACACTAGAAAGGTGACCGGCTGCCGCCTGTTGCTAGGACAATGCTGTGAGAAGCAGGAACCCTTCAGGGAGGTATGCTGGGCAATTCTTTCCTGCCCTCTAGCGGCAGGTTAACAGAGCTCTCTGCTTAGGCTGGCCAGGCAAGGAAGCTGTGCAGAGCTCAGGGGAGGGAGGGTTTGGAGTATGAGAGCTTCCTTACTGATATGGTAATTCCCCAGAGTTGACTTCACCAACAATACTGACCCCTGATACATGCCAGCCATCTCCCCCAGTGACTGTAGCCACCAACAAAAGATGTCACAAAACCTGAGCTGTCACAGACACTTCTGATGGACTAGACGTTCTGGCCTGCCTTCATCACTGCAGGTAACTCCCATCCACTCAGTTTCAGGACTCTGAAAATCTATCCGAAGGTCCTTGGAGGATTCTCAGACCCAAGCTTAAGAGTCCTGTGAAGTCTTTCAAGGTGGCAAATGCAGCTTTCTAGTCTTTTAAAGTTTGGTTTTAAAATCAGTTAAGGAGGCAGTGTTGCTGCTAACAACTGATGTTTGCAACCCCAGAGCTAAAAGCAGACGTGGGAGGATTGCCATATAACAAGTTCATAGCCATCCTGGACTACACAGTGCATCCCATGCCAACCTGAGGCACCAAGTGTGAGGTCAAAAAACAAAACAAAAGAACAGCAATGAATAACTATTGCAAAACAATGCCTTTCTGCTCAACTCTTATTTGATGTACTGATGGGAAGAGCTTGGAGGAGCCTTTGGACATTCTTTGCAGCACGCCTCCTTCTGAACTACACAAAGAAAGACAGCACAGAGGTGCGCTTGCATCCCAGGCCGCTCTGTGGGAGCATCTCAGAGTCCTTGGGCTCTGCAGTGTTCCCTGGGTTCTCACAGACCTACTGCTTTGAACGTGGCCTAGACGGTACTGAGCACCAGCTCTGCTTTCCTAGCCCCAAATTCTCTGAGCTCCAGCAACTGCCAGCTGTACACCTCAGCTTGGCCTGAAAGTCCCAACGGCATCTCAAAGGCCACACAGGTCCAAAGCAAGCTCCCCCAGGCTCTTCCCCCTACACTTCTTCTCTTGAGGAGGGGGTTGCTACCACCCCACACCAACTCAGAAGGCTTTGTGTAGTTACCCTATGCTTCCCCTCACCATGAGGGAGAGGCTGTGTAGTGGCAACTGCAGAGAGTTGGCTGTTCCCAGGAGTGTGGAGATGCTTGTGGGTGGTGCAACTTAGAGCCACATAACAGTCATGGCTACAGGAAGCAGAGATGGACACTGCTCTCAGGGTGTCCTCTGCACCCTCTTCCTCTCAGGTTATCATGAGAGCAGGTCCCCCAGTAACACCACTCCGCCAGTTCCCACAGCCAGTGTCTCTCTTCAGGTCTCCATGCCGTCTGCTCAGAATGACTGAAGCGCTCCCCCCACACTGCAGCGGACCTGTTCAGTTATTCCATAAACGAATATGGACAATCCTGCCACACACCACACTGAATGCCCACGATGGCGATAGTAACGACACTGAGACCAGGTAGGCAAGGAATCAGACAGGAGGAAACCAAGGATAGCTGCTGCATGTCTGGTACCCTGGTTAGGTAGAAAGTCAGGTGTGAGGAAGCCAAGGAAACTATATCTCCCCGTCACTCAGGATGCCCCTCCATAGCTAAACATCCTTGAAGCTGCAGTTCGACTGATCCCTCTCGATCAGAAACTCAGTCACTGAACGAGTTCCCATTTGACACACATGTGCTCCAAGAAAGGGTCTGTGTCCTCAAAAGGACATCAAAAGATGGATAATATAATTTGCTTTGTAGTTTTGACCTCCCCTGTGGGCTTTTCAAGATTATGGGAAGAAATACTCTAAATGAAAGAGCTGATCTACCATGATTTGGAAGGGGCAAGGGTTACCTTACTGAATGAATATGCCACCTGTCTCATAAATATTCATAAAACTTCTTTTGGGGCCAGAGAAATGGTTCAGCCCATAAAGGTGCCCGTCACCAAGCCTGATGACTTGGGTTCGATCCCCAGAAATGCATGGCAGAGGAAGAGAACTGACTTTAAAAGGGTATTCTCTGACCTCCAGAGGCACATTGTGGCATGCATGTGCGTGTGCACACACAAAAACAAATGTAACACAAATAAATAAGTAAATAACTTCTTTTCAATCCACAACACACAATCTTGCTCCCCAAACAGACCTGGGATTTGTCTCTGTTTCTTCTTCCTTTGAGAAGACAAGAGCCAAGGAGAAACCTTCACCGAGTAACTGATAGCCAAGATAGGCACCGTGACCTGAGACAGAAGATTTCCCTCTCTGGTGGGCCCTGGGGAGTGGGCGGCAGGAGGAGGCTGTGTGTGTGTGTGTGTGTGTGTGTGTGTGTGTGTGTGTGTGTGTGTGTGTGTAGCCTTTGAGGGGTGTGGCCTGGAGAACTGAGCTCTGTCCAGCTCTCCTCCTTGTCCCTGCAGAGTTTCTCTTGCTGGGCTGAGCTCTGCCAGGGCTGTCCATCATCCAGGGCCATCCATCATCATCCTAGGGATTCTCAGACCCTAACAGAAAAATCTACCATGACTTCTGGTTGTGACTTCACGGAGAGGGAGTTTGTAGGTTTCCTTTTTCCACAATAACATAAAAATTCAATGATATTGGTACGACAGAAGACCCACCCATAGCTGGGTAACTTGGTGACTGACTAATGTGTTCATGTCAGAAACAGTTACTGCAGAGACACGATCCCACCTTCGCTGTTTCACACAGGGAGCAACCACAGTGTGTCAATCAATGTGCCTCTCATCCAAATGTATGAACACTTCCCTTTTCGCCCTTTTACTGAAAATAGATCTTTTTCTCACATAATATATCCTGGTTCTGATTTACCCTCCCTCTTCTCCTCCCAGCTTCTCCCCATCTTCCCTCCTATCCAGATTTCTATCCCCTTTTCTGTCTCTCAGAAAACAAACAGGCTTCTATGGGATAACAATAAGAGAAAATATAATATAATAAGATAAAACAAAAGCTAACACATGGGAATTGGACAAAACAAACAAACAGAAGAAAAAGAGCTCAAGAGAAGTCACAAAAAACCCAGAGATTCATCCGTTTGAACTCTCAGGAATCAATCCCATAAGAACACTAAACTGGAAACCATAATATATACGCAAAGGATCTGAAGGGTAAAAAGAGAGAAGAAATCAATAAAATAAAATAAAAATAGCAAGATAAAATTAAAAATAAAAGGAAGAGCTCTGGCATGAATTACGAGATGAGGAACTTCTAAAGATGCCACTGAGTTCATTCTCTGTTGGCATCTGCTGCTGGGCATGCAGCCCATCCTTAGGAGGCGTTTGTTTCCCCAGAGAGACTCCCGTGGAGGAAATCAAATTTTTTCATTTCATTATCAATTGGTGATCACTTCTGACTTAGGACTGGGGGCATGTGTCCACTTCTCCTTTTAGCTCTGGGACCCCAGGGTGCAGAGGTGTGCAGGTCCTGTGCATGCTGCCTCAGTCTCTGGTACACTTCCCTTTTATTGTGGAAGAATTTCATCATGTTTTGTGGGGAAATTGAAAAACTGAAGCTATTCTTTGTTTTTGTTTTTTTGTTTTTCGAGACAGGGTTTCTCTGTGTAGTTTTGGTGCCTGTCCTGGATCTTGCTCTGTAGACCAGATTGACCTCAAAGTCACAGAGATCCACCTGGCTCTGCCTCCTGAATGCTGGGATTAAAGGTGTGCACCACCACCACCGCCCAGTTTGAAGCTATTTCTTAAAGACACTGAGCCTCAAAATTTTTCAGGCAAAACTTTAAATCACAAAATAGACGATTGAGAGATTATGATTAGAATCTAATCTAAAAGGAACTTTATTTAAAAACAAGTAGTCTCTACTTTTAGGTATCTGTAAGATCTATTTCAACATATGATAAAGTGTACAGTTTCTCCCAGTCATTGGAAGGAAACCACATTTAAAATACAGTTCAAAGGCCAGGCATGGGCCATAGCACATACCTACAAGCTCAGCACTTAGGAAGCAGAGGCACAAGGATTACTATGAGTTTGAGGCCGGTCAGGGCTACATAGTGAGACCTTGCCTCAAAAATAACAGGGACTGGAGAGGTGGCCCAGTGATTAAGAACACATATCGCTCTTGCAGAAGACCTGAGTTCATTTCCCAGCACCCATTTTAGGGAACTTCTGCTCCAGGGGATCTTGATATCCTCTTCCGGACTGGGCAGGTACCTGCACTCAGATGCACATACACTAACCCCATCCCCATATACACATAATAAAAATTTAATAAAACTTTAAAAAACACACATATGTGGTGGTTTGAATGAAAATGGCCCCCACAGGCTAATAAGGAGTGGCATTATTAGGAGGTGTGGCCTTGTTGGAGTAGGTGTGGCCTTGCTGGAGGAAGTGTGTCACTGGGGGTGGGCTTTGAAGTTTCAGATGCTCAAGCCAGGCCCAGTGTCCCTCTCTCCCTGCTGCCTGCTGACCCAGATGTAGAACTCTGGGCTCCTTCTCCTGCACCATGTCTGCCTGCACGCCACCATGCATCCTGCCATGACAATAATGGATTAAATCTCTGAACTATAAGTCAGTCCCAATGAAATGTTTTCCTTTGTAAGAGTTGCTGTGGTCATGGTGTCTCTTCAGAGCAGTAGGATCCCTAAGTAAGATACCATAGTTTAGTACTTTTTTTCAGGATGAGACAAAGCTGTTACCAGGAACAGAAGGGTCCCCCCTATCCACTTTGAATAAATAGTCTAACCATAAGAGAAGCCTATGTATTTAATATTAATTCATTCATTGTAATTTTTTAATCTTTCAAATATTGAGTCCTCCTTGAGCACACAACTCAACTTTATATTGACTGGCATTTCTCACTCTGTTTTGAGGGGGACAAACGGCCAGTGCACAGCTACATGCTGTCTCCTGAGGGATCTGAGGAGCTGGCTATGGGCACACTACTTTGCTGTGCTGACTACCTCCCCTGGAGTCACATGAGGGGCTGTAACTTGGACAGGACCATTTGGTCCATCTTTTCCTATATGAAACAAGCCATAGAGATCACCAGAGGGGTCAGAGGAGTCCTCCATGTACTTCCAGGATAATTTTGGAGGCAACAGACTGGTTCTCCTGAGAGATGCTGTCAGTCTCTCCAGAGAGGATGGGAGGGGTAGAATGGAGCCTTGGAAGGCAGAAGCTTCAGGCTGCCTTGCACAGATGTTGGCACCACCAGTGACCTTGCTGGAGTCTCAGGGAGCTCTTCCTTTTTCTTTTTTTCCTTGTCTTGTTTTTCAAGACAGGGTTTCTTTGTGTAGCCTTGGCTGTACCGGAACTAGCTCTGTAGACCACGCTGGCCTCAAACTCACAGAGATCCACCTGCCTCTGCCTCCCAAGTGCTGGGGTTAAAGGCCTGCGCCACCACTGTCTGGCCAGGGAGCTATTTCTAAGGGGGAAAGAGGAGGATAAAGAGGAGGAGCCGACGATTACAGCAGCCAGCGCTCGGGAGAACTGTCTGACATGGCGTTTAGTCCTCACAGCAGCCTGGTGGGGAGGATGCTCATAGTCTCCATCCTGAGATGAGGACATCAAGGCTCATGGAACTGCTTGTGCCGGCCCCATAGCTGCTAGGCAGTGTAGCAGCACTCTTCTGGGCACACAGAGTGCGCCATCTGAGGGGCAGGAATAGGGGCCACTCTTCAGACATCCTCTGGGTGCCCTAGCACTAGCGCCCTGATGACTGCTTGCTCATATCAGCCTTGACAGTCCTGAGAGTTGGTGACGTTATGTCCCCCACACCATTGTGTCAACAGGTGCTGGGCTGAGTCGGGCAGCTGGACCTTCTTCACCTCAGCTCCGCTGGGACCCCCGCAGCGCTGTATCCTGACCTCCTTGACACGTTTCCTCTCTTGTTTCAAGTCACAGAAGAGAAGAAGCTTCCAAAGGTGATCTGGCAGAGCCACACTCCCAAGCAGGCCATTATTCTCAGTCTTGACAGGTGACCTGGCTGAGGCCACATGGCTCATCCGTCAATCACCGAGGCTGCCACCCACCCACTCTCTTGGTGATGCTGTCAATGTCCCACCAGCTGTGACACAGACACACCTGACAGCTTCACTTTGGACATTTCAGAGGTTTTTTCCTCTGTGGAAAAAAGCCAACTGACAAATCGTTCTCAGAGCATGTGTTACTTTTCCCTCTTTAAAATCCCAACCAGCAGCAGGCGCCAATAGTCTGACTCCGTCAGCCTTGCCTCCAAACCGGGAGCAGCAACTGGGAATGTGCACACAAAGGACCACAAGTGGATGCTCGCCGCAGTGACTTTTAGAAGAGAAAGCCATCAGCTTCAATTAATAACAATAATAATAATAATACCCTGTGAGTCACACAAATAGAAAGATAGAACACTTAAAAGCCATTCAGTAGAAAAAGCACATTTAAAAAAATTACAAAAGACATGCTCAAAATGTAAAGATTCAAACAGAAAGGTCCTAAGAAAGTAGCAAAGCAAGCTTCCAAAGACCAGGCCACTTTAGCCTAAGCAAGCCATTGAGCAGTGTGCCTTTCTAGAAAGTCCTCCCTGGGATACACAGAGCATCCCTGGCTTCTTCCAGAGGTGGCACTGTTCCAGCCTTGAACACCCTGCCCCTTGTCCAGATTCCTGTTGTTTGCTGAGGGGCCAGTCCGTGGCACTATGGAGAACTGAACAGTGGCATCTGGCAGAAGCTCAGGGTGGCTGCCACAGGCATATGTGTAGACAGACACAACCAGTCTTTGCCAAGATCCCAGCTCCAGGGAAGAGGCCTCTCCTCTCCATGCACAGTCCTCAGACACTAGCAGGAAAGCAACCAGTCTTTGCCAAGATCCCAGCTCCAGGGAAGAGGCCTCCCCTCTCCATGCACAGTCCCACTGAAGTCCCAGCTGTGACTCAGTGGACCATGGCCCTTCCATGTCCGTGCACAGCACTGAGATTTCTCTGGATGAGGACCCTGGGACCTCCCTCCTGTAAGACACAAGTGAAGTTCTTTTCTGTGTCCTTTCTGAGGATCCCATTTGCCCATCCCCATACATCCTCCTCAGGAAGCCATTCCTCTGTCCATCCTCAGTGCTCTGATATCCTGAACTTTTAAAGAGAGATCATGGCCCCATGTGGATGAACCACCCATTGTGGTGGGTGACTTCCTGCTCTCTCCTATTCATTCAGTTCTACAGGTATCTTAGTTAGGATTTCTGTTGCTGTGAAGAGAAACCATGACCACAGAAACTCTTAAAAAGGAAAACATTTAATTGGGGCTGGCTTACAGTTCAGAGGTTTAGTCCATTGTCGTCATGGCAGGGAGCATGACGGCATGCAGGCAGACATGGTGCTGGAGAAGGAGCCCAGAGTTCTACCTCTGGAACAGCAGGCAGCGGGAAGAGAGAATGACACTGGCTTGACTTGAGCACCTGAAGCCTCAGAGCTCCCCCCCCCCCTGGTGACACACTTCCTCCAACCTGACCACACCTCCTAATGGTGCCACTCACTATGAGCCTGTGGGGGCCATTCTCATTTAAACCACCACAACAGGTCTGACTGTTTATTAAACTATTCCACTTGGGCAACCCTCAGCTACCTCATACACATCACCTTCAGAGGCATCTTAGCTCCTCATAGGCACCCCATTGGCTTTGAAGGTCTCTAGTCTATGAATCAAGTATATCATCATACCATTCTCTCCAGGCACCCTCATGGGAAGCTTGGAAGCCTCTCTGTGCACCTGTCAGGCCACTAGAATAAAATAGCACAGATTGTGGCTGGGAGAAATATCTGATAGTACAGTGCTTGCTAATGTAGGCATGAGGACCTGAGTTCAATCCCCAGAACCCACATGTATAGTAGTAATAATAATAATAATAATAATAATATAAAAAATAGCAGCCAGGAATGGCAGTGTGTACCTGTAACCTTGACAATGAAGACAGACAGATCCCTGACAGGCCAGTCAGGCCAACTGAATTAGAAAGTTTCAGGCCAGTGAGAGACCAAATAAAGCACGTTGGACCTTTCCCAAGGGTTGACATCCATAGCTGTTCTCCGATCTCTACACACACTTGCGCACACACAAATGTACACATACACCCACACAATATCTTGGTGGCTTATTAACGACAGCAACTATTTGCAGGCTACAAGTCCAAGACCAAGGTGCAGCTAGGCTCAGTGTCTAGGAAGGGCCCCTTTGTGCTTCACAAACGGAGCTCCCCACTGTGTCTTCCCATTGCAGGTGTGGTCCAATGTCCTCCCCTGAACCTCCTTTCTAAGGGCACTGATCCACCGACAAGGGCCCCACCCTCACACCCAATAGGAAGATTCCAGTTCTCCACACTGCCACCTCTCAGGTTAGGGCTTCAATAGGGACTTTGAAGGACACACACATTCAAACTGGAGTGACCCTTTCCCTCTCCATCCCACAGACTGGTCACCTTAAGCAAGCAAAATACTAATCATCTTAGTTAAACGGGTTCTAGTTTTTAATGTTAACGGATGTGTTTTAATTCGGAGAAAATAGGTTTCTCTATAAATAGCCAGGTCAAGAACGGAGTGGCAGCCTGTCCCAGTTACAGGTAGTATTATTGGGTTTTTCTGTGGAACAAAACATTTCAGGTCAGTTTGTAACATTATGTCATATGCCTTCAAATCCCAAAAGGAAAAAAAATACATCTAGTAGTTGGACCTGAGACTACAGACAGTTGTGAGCTGCTATATGGTTGCTGAGACTCAAACCCAGGTCCTCTGGAAGAGCAGCCAGTGCTCTTAACCACTGAGCCATCTCTCCTGCCCTGATATTTTGATTTAATAAACCATATATCTCATCAATGTGCCAGAAACAAAGGTGTCCATGTAATGTCAGCAAAGTTAAAATGTTCAAGTGTCTTAAAGTCTATACTTCATTCCTCCCGATAAAATCACTCTTGGCTTGAAAATGTTCTCACTATAACCCAGAAGGCGTTATATAGGCAACACCGATTTGCTTATACAGCCTGGTTTGTTTGGGACGACTTAGGTCATTTATAGTACACAATTAACATTGGTACCAAAACCCAACTCTTAACAAACACATTTAGGCCAGATACGTGTGGCACTCAGAGAAAGATCACCCTACCCTGTGGTGATATATTGTGAACCCTAATAAACTTGCCTGAGGATCGGAGGACAGGGCCAGCCACTAAATTAGACACAGAGGTCAGGCAATGGTGGCACACACCCTTAATCCTATCACTCAGGAGGCAGAGATCTGGCTCTCTGTGAGCTCAAGGCCACACTGTAAGCAGAGCCAGGCAGTGGTGGCACACACCTTTAGTCCCAGTACTGGGAAGTACACAAGCCTTTAATCCCAGGAAGTGATGGCAGGGCAGAGTGTGGTGGTACTGTGTTCCCCAAAATATTGTGCACCTTAATAAACTTATCTGGGGTCAGAGACAGAACAGCCACTAGATACAAGGGCTAGAAAATGGTGGCACTCACACCTTTAATCCGAGCACTCCAGAGGTAGAAATCCCTCTGGATCTCTGTGAGTTCAAGGCCACATTGGAAACGGCCAGGCATGGTGACACACGCCTTTAATCACAGAAAGCGAGCCTTTAATCCCAGGGAGTGGTGGTAGAAAGCAGAAAGGTATATAAGGTGTGAGGACCAGAAACTAGAAGCATTTGGCCTGGTTAAGCATTTGGCTGGTTAAGCTTTCAGGCTTCTAGCAGCACAGTTCAGCTGAGACCCATTCTGGATGAGGACTCAGAGGCCTCCAGTCTGAGGAAACAAGACCAGCTAAGGATCCGGCGTGGTGAGGTAGCTGTGGCTGTTCTGGTTCTCTGATCTTCCAGTGTTCACCCCAATACCTGGCTCAGGTTTGATTTTATTAATAAGAAGTTTTAAGATTCCTGCTACAGCGGAGAAAGGTATATAAGGCATGAGGAAGCACTCTTTAGAGTGAGGATTTCGTAGAGCTAAGAACTAGTGGCTGGTTGCTCTGCTTCTCTGATCTTTCAGCTTTGACCCTGACATCTGGCTCTGGGTTTTTTATTAAAAGACCATCTAAGATTCGAACAACACTACCACCTACTACCCCACCTCTCACCCCTGTGTACCCTTGGTTATAAATTACAGGTCCAGGGAGTTGAGGCTCAAAATAAAACAAAACATCCACAATAACAAAATAAATGTCTTAATGCATGAATGAATTTCACACTGGAAATTAAGTGTTCACATTTGACAAAATGAAATCAAAAGGAGACACAGAAGTGAGAGCTGGAGGTGTGCAGAATTTTGTGGATTGCTGGCTTTGCTCATTAGAAAGCCGGTGGGCAAAAAGCAATACTTCTTTTGTTTTTGTCTCTTAATTCACTGGAGGGTTAGTATTTTTATCCTTTGTTTGCATAATTGGGTTTTAACCAAGCCCAGCCTACTGAGTTGCTTCCCACAGTGAATAAACAGACCACTTTGGTTTCTTGTGTGTGTGTGTGTGTGTGTGTGTGTGTGTGTGTGTGTGCGTGTGTGTTGATATATACATATATGTGTGTGTGTATGTGTGTGTGTTGATATATACATATATATATGTGTTTGTGTATGTTGATATATGTGTGTGTGTGTGTGTGTGTGTGTGTTTGCCAGATCAGACATGGATGTCTGGTTCTCTGTTGCTCTTTACCTTTTACATTTTAAAATGTTATTTTTAATAATTATTTAATTACATGCATGTGTGTGACGGCTATGTGCATGTGAGTACAATGTCACTGGATTCCAGAAGAAGATATCGGATTCCCGGAAGCTAGAGTTACAGGTCGAGAGCCACCTAACATGGATGCTAGGACACAAACTTGGGTCCTCTGTAAGAGCAGTACATGCTCTTAATTGCTGAGCCATTTCCACAGTCCCTCTACCTTATTTTACTGATTTACTCTTTGAGATAGGACCTCTCACTGAACCTAGGACTCACCAATAGAAAGACTAGGTGGCCCGTGAGCCTCGGAGATCCTCCTTGCTCTGCTCTCCAGTGCTAGGATTATAGACACATGCCGCCATGTCTGGCTCCTTATGTGGGTTCAGGGGATCGAAATTCAGGGCCTTATATCTGCACAGCAAGCTCCCCACCCAGCACCTGCCTCTATCACTATGTACATCTCTACCTCTATATTTTGAGACGGGACCTCACTCAGTTGCCCAGGTTTGTCTTCAAACCTTGAGCTCATTACGTCAAACAGCTGGGACTGCAGGCATGTGCCCCCTGCAGCTGCGCCACGTCATGGACTTAAAACAGTGTCCTGTACATATCCAGTCACAAAGCAAGTGAGCACATGGGCTTTGGCTGATTTAGGAGACTGTCAGTCTGTCCCGTGTGCTTCCTGCTCGTTTCAGGGTGACAGACATGCTGGTAGCCTGGGAATTAACCAGAAGCCACTTAGCACTCAGTGGTGAGAGGTTTTGGAGTCATTTATGTTTTAGACAACCTGTAGGTGTCAATATAGCCACCAATACAAATCCTCTCTGTTAGAAGGTCTCGAGGGCTTCCTTAACAAAAAGCAAACTAAAATAATTGCACTTCTTTGCCATGAGACTGTGACTCAAAAAGATTACTTCTACCCAGGTATAAGCCTGTGATCTCACCTGCTTGGGCGTCTGAGACAAGAAGATTGTTACATTTAAGGTCTTCCTGGGTAACATAGCAAGACCCTGTGAGATAGTTGATCTTTAGCGTTAAATTTTGTACTAAATGTGGAAGCACTTGGGAGACACACCTCCAGGCATGTTTATCCAAAGAGTCTTAACTAAGGAGAGACCTGTCCTTAATATGGTGGCACCACCCCACTAGCTGGGGTCCTGTATTGAACATAAAGGAGAAAAGAAGCCAGCTGAGTTCCACTATTCATTTATCCCTGCTTGCTGGCTACAGACACAATGTAACCAGTACCTCATGCACCTGATGCCAAACCTTACCCGCCATGATGGGCTGTACCCTCAAACTGTGAGCCAAAAAAACCCAACACTTTTCTTACTTAAGTTGCTTTGTCAGATCAACAAGGACAATAAAGAAAGATCCCTGTCCCGAAATAATAATAATAATAATAATAATAATAAATAATAAATAAATAATAATAAATAATAGTAATAATAATAGTAAAGGCTGGTGCAGTGGTTTGAGTCAGAATGCCCCCATAGACTCAGACTTTTGGTCCCCAGCTGGGGATGCTGTTTCGGGGGGTTAAAAGGTACAGTCTTGCTGTGAGAAGTACATCATTGGGGGAGGGATTTAAGTGTTTATTGTCTCACTCTGCTTCCGTTCTCTATTTCGTTCTTGTAATTTGAAAACGTGTGCTCTCCTTCCTGTCCTGGCCACCACGCCTGCTGCTTGCTGTCACACTTCCCTGCCATGACTGACTCTTATCTCTCTGTAAGCATAAGCCAAGACAAACGCATTCTTCCGTGAGTGACTTTTAGTTGCGGCGTTCTATCACAGCACCAGAAAGTAATGGATACAGCTGATGTGCGCTTCGGTGGCAGAATGCTTGTCTGACGTGTGTAACGTGCAGGGTCCTGGCCCTCGTACTGCTCAACCAATCACACACAATGAAAAGATACTTCTGACAGTGGTGTCCTGGAGAGGTCAGCCTTGAAGAAGTCCAGGCACAAAAACACCTTCACTGGTCCCCGAGCTGACCACCACACACTTGCTCAGATGCAGGGAGCTAAACGAGACAGGGAGACTCTGAGTTCCTGGTTGAGTGACTCTGGGGAGGGCAGGTCTCAAAGGCATCAGCAAGGGCCACATCCCAAAATAGTGACTCATGCTGTAAAATAATGGCCAACACTCTGAAATGCCAAATACCCTTAACATTCAAGAAAAGTTTATTCATAAACACCAAACAAAAATCCACCCAAATATCTAAAACCATGGAAACTGCGGAGCACACTTCGCTCGGCTCTTTGTGGCCGGTGTTTTGTCTCAAGCCATTGCCCCGGGTTCAGATCTGACTTCCACTGTGCCAGCCGTTCCCTCACGGAGTTCCTGGATGACTGAGTTGTTTTGTCATGAGTGTGTGAGTCACTTCCTCCGTGAACAGACTGGCCTTGGAGTCACAGAGTGACAGCCTTGTCAAACTGGAGGATCCGTGGCAGAGCCTGGGCAACCTGATGTGATGCATCAGTCCCGTGGAGATGTGTGGTTCACGGGGTAGGCATGGGGTGCTGTGGAGTCTCAGGCAGGTCACAGGCCTCCCGAATCCCAGTTTTCAAACAGGAACTGGGATGGAGATAAATACCCTTTAAGATTCCTTCTAGTTCTGACTTGCAATGATTGTTTCACTTAAATCTGGCAAGTATTTAGCAGAGGTCCCATTCTGATATGAGCGGGTGGCCTGTGACATTTTTTTCATTTTCTTATACTAGGGATCAAACCCAGGACTTTGTGCATGAGGGGCAAGCTCTCACCAACTGACCACATTCTGCTGTGGAATGTTCTGTATGGCAAATGTGTTGCTAATAAAACACTGATTGGCCAGTCACTAGGCAGGAAGTATAGGTGGGACTAACAGAGAGAATTAAAAGAACAGGAAGGCGGAGGGAGTCACTGCCAGCCACCGCCAGGACAAGCAGTATGTGAAGATGCCGGTAAGCCACGAGCCATGTGGCAAGGTATAGATTTATGGAAATGGATTGATTTAAGCTATAAGGATAGTTAGCAAGAAGCCTGCCACGGCCATACAGTTTGTAAGCAATATAAGTCTCTGTGCTTCCTTGGTTGGGTCTGAGCGGCTGTGGGACTGGCAGGTGAAAGAGATTTATCCTGACCGTGGACCAGGCAGGAAAACTCTAGCTACAACATTCCTGGCCTGGAATGCTTTCAATTTCTTTCTTTTTAAAATTGTGTGTGTGTGTGTGTGTGTGTGTGTGTGTGTGTGTGTGTGTGTATGTGTGTGTGTGTGTGTGCGCGCGCGCGCGCGCGCGCGCGCGCGTGCACGCACCCTCAAAAGCCAGAGGCATCAGATCCCCCTTGAGCTGGAGTTACAGGCAGTTGTAAGGCCTTATACAGGTGCCAGGAACTGAACTTGGGTCCTCTGCGAGAGCAGTGTGTGCTCTTAATTGATGAGCCGTCTCCCCAATCCTCATGGAATGCCTTTTTAATAGGCTGTCTTTGATGGAGTTGGCCAGTGGCTAACAGCTGCCTCTATCCAGTACCCAGCCTATTCCTCTGCCCCCCTCACCCAGGATAGCCTCAGCCACACCCTTGAGAGCAGCCCCTAATAGCTGCTACCTTCCAACACACCCCTGTGGCAAGCCAGGCGACAAAATCCAAAGGAATGGGCTGAAGTTACAAATGGCTTTAAACTTCAAGGCCGACTCAGAGCTATTTCTAGAGAGACACTTCTTGAGACTGTTCCTCTGCAGAGGCCCCGGGGTGGGAGGTGGGGCGGGGGGAGTTAATACACTGCCTGGTCCTGTTCCTTGCACCTTGCGCCTTGGCCTATGAAATGGGAGCCCAGGCCAGGCCTGAGTGACAGGCTTGCCTCCAGGTCTCCTCGAGGGCTGCTGCTCCAACAGTAAACACGTGGCAGGGTTGGGTGCAGGATCTCCTGCTGGAGTGAGTGCTGCCAACGGCCCCAACTACTGGGAAGCCATGAGTGGAGCTGGGCCACTTGGGGAGTCATCGCTGTTGTGGTCACCTGGTCTACACTAAAAGGCTTCCATGTTGTAAAACTGTGCATTGAGGGGGCAGGGAGCAGGAGGAACCCCCAGCGACAACAAACGCAGCACCCCCCTCCCATCTTCACGGTAAACCAAAGAGTACTCGAATTGGGGAGGGGGCAGACACAGAAGAAAAGGGGTTAGAACACGTGAGGGTGAACCGCTTTCAGAAGTGTATCTGCCGACCGTAACACCCATCTTCAAGAGTGTAATCCAAGAACTTCTGGTAAATCCACAAGCAGGGCACCACCCAACACACCCTGGTGGCAAGCCAGCCTGAGTGACAAAATGCAAAGGAATGAGGCTGAGGTGACAAATGGTTCTAAAGTCTAAGGCCGACTCAGAGCTATTTCTAGAGAGCCACGTCTTGAGGCCGCTCCTCTGCAGAGGCCCCAGCTGGGGAGTGGGCACGCTGCCTGGCCCTGTCCCCTGCACACAGAGGCGTAACACTGACCATTAACAATCCCTCCACGTCAAGAGTGCAATTCAAGGACTTAGTAAATTCATAAGCAGTGCCACCTCCAGACGATCTAATTCAGGACATCGTCGTCACCCCCAAAGACCACAGTTTTATGGTCTGCTCTGACCAATCCCTATAGCCAGCTCACTCCCAGGAGTCCTTTCAGCTCTGCCTAAAAGTTACACAGCTTGTTTCTGCAGCTTCCAAGTTTGGGGTTAGGAAATACTGCTTTCCTCGGTCAGCGGCACCACATCTCGTAAGAAAGACACTGTGCTCTGTCTCCCGAATGGCTATTCTTCACAGCCTCACTTCTCTAGCCTCCCCTCAACATTATTCTGAGACCAACAACTTCCCACACCTTCTATCTCCCAGGCCCTGGTAACTGAGGTTCAATCTCTGCTTGTAAGAGTTCAGCTCTTTAGATCCCGAGTTACTTAGGATCAGGCAGTCTTTTGTGCTGGTCTTATTTCTGTCGCCAGTGATATCCATATTCATTGCAAGGGTCAGGATTTCCTTCTCTAGGGCGGGATGGTGTCCCAATGTCACTCAGCCTGCCATATTTTCTCCACTGTCATTTGTTGATATACCCTGGCTGCTATGAATAAAGGCACAGTAAACTGGGAGTGTAGATACACACACACACACACACATCTCCACACATGGGATTGCTGGACCCTGTGAATGCAGTGCCCATGAAGGCCAGAAGAGGGCATTGGATCCCTTGAAACTGGGGTTATGGATGATTGTGAGCCGCTATATGGATGCTGAGAACTGAGCTTAGGTCCTTTTAGAGAGCAGCAAATGCTCTTAACTGCCAAGTCATCTCTCTAGCCCCGATATGAATGATTTTACTCTATAAGCACTGAAAGCCTTTACAACCATTAGTGTCTTTCTGAAATTCTTTTCTCAATGTTTTATAGTTTTTAATATACAGATCTTTCCTTTGCTTAGTTAGTTTATGACTTTGGGTAACTATCGTAAATGGGATTTTGTCTTAATTTGTTCCCCAGGTAACTCTTTATGTGAACATGCCTGAATAAATATCTTCCTGAAACACCATTTCCAGAAGTGGGATTATGAAAGTGTAAGGTGATTCTATTTTCAAGCTTTTTTTTTTTTTTTAAAGATTTATTTATTATGTATATAGTGTTTTGTCTGCATGTATACCTTCTCGCCAGAAAAGGGCACAAGATTTCATTCTAGATTGTTGTGAGGCACCACGTGGTTGCTGGGAATTGAACTCAAGACCTCTTGAAGAGCAGCCAGCGGTCAGTGCTCTTAACCTCTGAACCATCTCTCCAGCCCTATTTTCAAGTTCTTGAGGAAAGTTTCTTTCTGTCCTGAACTTGCTTCAGGCAAATCCTCAGGTGAACTGATCTCCTTCAGGTAAAACTTCAACCCTCACACCTCATTTAAGGGCTGACTCCTGTTCATACGACACTTCTTCCTATGGTGGGGAGAGAGGAACCCAAAGGTCCAGGAATAAAATAAAAAACAAAATCTGTGAGCATCCTTTGCAGCCAGCCAGCTTTTATTTTAGAAAACTATAACAAAATCTGGAAGTAAGATGTCTGTGCCCAGTACCACCTGTGCCTACACTTGACACTCTCAGCCACCTCCTTAGGACCCACTTCTAATGAGGCCACAGGGAAGTTAGGGAAGTAACAGGGATTTTTGGAGGAGGGGGGCACGAGACTTCCCACCATCACACAGTTCCTGGCTTCAATATACAGATTTAATGGGTGGGTCCCAGGGTCAAGAGCACATACCATACATCCTCCACCCAGTAGATAAGCACATATCCCCCACCCAGTAGATAAACACACATCACCCACTCATTAGATAGGCATGTATCCCCCACTCAGTAGATAAGCATGTATACCCCACTCAGTAGATAAGCTTGCATCCCCCCACTCA
>CABHPQ010145951.1:0-23880 GCA_902168405.1 Peromyscus aztecus
ATCCAGTCAATGTTCAAGTAATGACTTAACTAACTGCTCATCATTGTCATAACTAAATGCTGTACCACAGTAAGAACTAAATAGCTCCAGAGCAGAGGTTCTCAACCTATGGATCACAACCCTTTGGGGGTCAAA
This sequence comes from Peromyscus aztecus, assembly GCA_902168405.1. Classification (NCBI taxonomy): domain Eukaryota; kingdom Metazoa; phylum Chordata; class Mammalia; order Rodentia; family Cricetidae; genus Peromyscus; species Peromyscus aztecus. The sequence continues at coordinate 136 of CABHPQ010145951.1, forward strand.
TGACCCTTTCACAGGGGTCACATATCAGATATCCTGCATATCAGATATTTGTGTTACAATTCCTAACAATATCAAAATTGCAGTTTTGAAGTAGTAATGAAATAACTTTATGGTTGGAGGTCACCATAACATGAGGAACTGTATCAAAGAGTCTCAGCATTAGGAAGGTTGGAACTGCTGCTCTGGAAAGAATCAACATTCTTTACCCTTAGGAAAGTTTCCAACCATTAGCCATAACAAACCAAAGATGCTGGGGCAGACGAAGACTGGACCAGGCATCTAAACAGAAGGCATCTGAGGAAGGCAGGCAGAACCTGCTGAGAAGAAGGAACCACGTCAAGTCATCAGGAGGAGACTCTTTGTTGACTTTTTTTGGTTCATTTTGTTGTTTTGGTCTTCAGTATCCCAGGCTGGCCTTGAACTTGCTATGTACTAAGGATAACCTTGAACTTCTGATCTGATCTTCCCGCTTTCACCTCAGGCATGCTGGGATCACATGCACTAGCAGCTGTGCTGGAGAGCAAACCCAGGGCTTTGTTCATGTGAGACAAGCACTCTCCCAACTGACCTATACATTGAGACACTCTTGGCGTACACTTGAGAGGTCCTTATCTCCTTCTTTAACCAAAAAAATCAGCCTATCACTTCTCCCTACTGTTGTGAATAAAGGGAAATGTTCTAAATCTGCATGCTTTTCCTCACTGCCAGGAGAGGATTTTATCACAACAGTAAGCAGTTTGCCAAGGTAGCAAGAGAGCCACTGTTGGGGAAACTCACACTTTAATCTGTGGAGGACCCAACTGAACCTAGAAAATGCTCTTTCCCCAGGTGAATGCAATATCCATCTAATTGTGGCCTCTTATCATTCTGCTTGTTTGCATACCTCCGTGAGCAAATGTAATTTCCTTCAGCTGGGGCATGTTGACTGAATTGGTGAGAAAGAAGGAAAATAATTATTCCAACCTAAACAGATAATGGAACAAAAGAAGCCTGGGCTTATGTATTAGCTCTTTGGTACACAGCCATCCTCGGAGTCAGGACCTATGCAACTGTTTGTCTTATCTCAGGTGAAGAAAGAAAGGCAGAACACATACCCTTTGTAGAAAGATGCCAGCTTTTTTCTCTTCATCATTGACTGTAGAATGTAATGGAAGCTTTGCATACACTTCTCCATAAGCGTGGAAGATAAAAACCATTTACCAGAGGGAGCAGGAAAATCAATAGAAATGAGAGTGTGACTTGTCCATTCTCTGTCACACTTCCTTATTTGCTGGTCACTTCCAGGACTCTCTTCCCATAGCCACAGAATCCCCCATTTTTAAAATAATAGTACGTACGGGACTTGTTCTGACTCTAGTGACTGCTCAAGACTTGCTGTGCAACTAGGGAGAAAGCATGTGACCATCATCTTATCCAGTCTTTGGTGCATTCAGTAGCAGTGGTATTGAAGGTTCAAGATGGTAGCCTGACATTCCATGGCATCTTAGCTATTTTTCTGAATTTGTGATGAAATACTCTGACAAAAGCGACATAAAGTACAAAAGGTCTATTCTAACTCACAGCTCCAGGTTAAAGCCCGAGGGGAGGAACTGGTCACATTGCACCTCATGCAAAAAGTGGATAGGGATACATGTTCACTAGTAGCTCTCCCACTCTCTCTATTTCACACACTCCAGCATATTGTGCCCAGAGAATAGTCCTGCCCACAAAGATGGTCTATCCACCTCTATTAAGGTCATCAAGATACCCAACATGGGCATGCCCACCTCCAAGTGATTCTAGATTTTGACGAATTGACAACACTACCCATCCCACAGGGTTCCACCAAAGACATCCTCAATAGAATAAATACTTTTGCAAGATTTGGTTTGGACTCTACCATTTTTCCATATATCCATGTCTTCTGTCACCATTCTGGGTAATTCATTGAGTAAACTAATGTCATCTAAGGCTGTTCACCCTCTCCTTAAATTGCCCACAGTTAATGCCTGTAGACCACAACTAAGAATTCCATCCACATAATGTTCCAAGATTAATTCTCCTTCGCAATGGCAATGTTCCTCCCGAGTAGTAATGTACACCAAACTGCTTTGGGGCAATTCACTTCTTTACACTGATGAAGTCCTCAGCATGCTTCCTCCATTACTTTTCCTAGCTCACCTCAGTCTATAATACAGTTCCCGATTTGTACAGACACTTCCAGAGGTAGGTGAAAGTGAACGAGACCATTAGAATCCTTTTATTGTTTTTCAGATGGGTATTTTAGCTCATTGTTTTAGGTTGAAGGGGACATCCTCTTTCATGCTATCCTGGGACAGCTTCTGTTATTTGCTTAGAAGTTTTTTTTTTCTTTCTTTCCTATTAGCTTTAGTGTAGGCTGAGTCTTTTTTAAACGTGGGTCCAGTATCTAATGAATAAAATATTGATGAACATGAATGCAGCCTATGAGTAGGACAGTCCTGCCTAAAAGTCCTGTCCATCTAGTATTGCCCCCGTCACTCTCTGTCCTCTGAAGTGGCATTACAAGTGTCACAACAGGAACATTTTTCCTCAGTAAGGTTTACGGTACCACTGTGGCCCACTGGCATTTAGAAGCAAATGGTCCCCACATGCAGTGCTGTGTCTAGTTTCCTGGTATAAGCAAGAAGACCCTAGAGAGGTGAAATGGCTTTGGATACCCAACTTTATAGGAAGTGATTGAAATGGTAAGACTCTACATTACCATATAGGATGTCTGCTGCTCTATACCTGTGAGGTACTGCCTCATCTCAGCATGCCTAGGGATGAAGGTCGGTGTTTTTATCCTTCTGTGATGGTTAACAGTGACTGTCAACCTGACAGGATCCAGAATCACTGAAGAGACAAGCCTTAGGGATTAACCAAATTGAATTAACTGAGATGGGAAGACCCATCCTAAGTATGGGAAGGCATTCCCTGGGCTGGAGTTCTGGAGCAAATTAAAAGAAGAAGACTAGCTGAGCAGCAGCATTTATCTCTCTCTGCTTCCTGATTATGAACACAATGTGACCAGGTACTCCACGTTCATGCTGCCATGACTGGACTGTGTCCTCTGAAACCACAAGCCAAGTAAACCCTTACATCATTAAGTTGCCTTTTCTGGTATTGCACTGTAGCAACAAGACAGGAAACTTATACATCTCCTTACACATTGAAACATCAGCTCTTAGAATCATCTCCTAAACCATGTGCCCACACTAGGATTCTTCAAGTAGCCACGATGTGAAGGTGTGTCTTTGTGTGTACCTCAGAAGTCAGGGGTTTTAAGGAAGATGATTAGTTGTCACTTTGACATTGCCGTAGAGCTAGGTTCTCTGCCTGGCCTGTTGATGCTTATTCACCCAGGCTGCAGCATGGCAGAAGACCAGGATGATACACTACAGCTACAGGAACTGGACTTGGGGCTCTAAAGAGAGAGAGTTCAGTCAGTGAGTGCTAACCGTACAACCTGAGGACCTGAGTTCAGATCCCCAGCACCCACTACGGAGCCAGGGGAGGTAGCACACACTTGACATTGTAAGACTGGGAAGGAAGGCACAAGGAGATCCCTGGAGCTCACCGACCTGCCAATTTAGCAGAATAAATAACTAAGTTTCAGTGAGAAACTGTGTCTCAAAAACCAAGTGATCAATGAAGACATCTGATGTTGAACCTCTGCCTCTGCATGCTCACGTGTGTGCGTGCCCACACATGCATATGCACGTGCGCACGCACACACACACACGTGTGCACGCACATACGCACATGTGATAATATTTTGTTTGTGATCTAACAAATAAAGCTTGCCTAAAGATCAGAGTGCAGAGCTAAGCCACTAGTTAGCCATGGAGGCCAGGCAGTTGTGGCACACACCTTTAATCCCAGTACTTGGGAGGCTGAGGCAAACAGATCTCTGTGAGTTCAAGGCCAGCCTGAGCTATACAAGATTGATCCAGTCTCAAAGAGAAATAGAACCAGGCACTTAAGATCTCATGCCTTTAATCACAGGACTAGGGAGGTAAAGGCAGGAAGGGATATGACTGGGCAGAGAAAGGAATATAAGATGGGAGGAGACAGGAGTTCACTCTCAGGTAGAGGTAAGAAGACTCTCTAGTGGTTGGCTCTTTTACTGATCTTTCAGCATTTACCCCAATATCTGGCTCTGGGTTTTTATTATTAAGACTAGTTATGACTCATCACACACACACACACACACACACACACACACACACACACACGAAAACGGAGTACACACAGAAAGATATACACACATACACATCAGAACTGAGTTTGTGTTAAAGTGACTCCACCACCTGCCTGTGTGTTGCAGAATATTTGTTTACACTATAAAGATGTATCTTTGCCTAAGGTGCCTTCTGATTGGTTTAAAAAAGAACTAAATGGCCAATAGCTAGGTAGGAGAGAATAGGCAGGACTTCTGGGCAGAGAGAGAGAATTGGGAGGAGGAATCTAAGTGCCTGGATTCCTCAGTGAGACACGGAAGAGGAAACAGGAGGTGAGGAATGGAAGAAAGGTAAAACCATGTGGTAGAATGTAGATTAATATAATTGGGTTAATTTAAGTTATAAGAGCTAGCTGAGAACAAGCCTAAGCTAAGACCGAGCTTTCATAACTAAAAATAAGACTCTGTGTGGTTATTTGCAGACTGGCGGTCCCAATGAGAAAGTACTACTAGCCCTGTGTGTCCCGGAGAACTCAGAGCACTTTCCTGTACATGTTTTCTCTCTTCCAGTAGCTGCAGCACTGACTAGAAATGAAGGAATGTCTATAGTGACCAAGAAAGCACTCAGCTTGTCATCTCAGAGACAAACATGGCTAGTAACACAAAGTCACAGAAGAGAATGCGCTGGCCTCATCCTGCTTGCTGTCAAGACATCTTTATTCTTGTCCCTCGTCTTACTGAGAGGAAAACTGAGGCTTCAGGGAGCTAAGCAAACTTACTCAAATCTCCTAGCCAGCAATGACCTCAGCCTAGATCAAATTTAATCTGTTTTGCCTCTCAAGGCCACTTACTCCCACACAAAGCTCCCTTGCCTGCTGCAAGCCCCATGCATCTCTGGGTGTACTCTGCCCCCACAGATGGATGGATCCACAGCTCTAGGCTAATGAAGTTGCCTTCCAGCCTGTCAGTTCATTATTCACTCAGCCAATCACATCCTTGACCTCCTGTCACTCTCTCACCAGCCTGCCCACCCACATCCCTTTGATAGTGTGCTCACACCACCAAAATGCAGCCTCCCTTAGCCCTGTGAGAAGCACAGCAGGACTTCCCAGTTTATTTCTCTGAAAAGCCTTAAGCTCTTAATAAATGGCCATTTCAGAAATGCAATTTCAGAGATCTCTTGGAGGGCTATAATGGAAGACGATACTGTCACTGGTGGGGATGGAAACGCTGACTGTATTTGTTTCTCTGTCTGCTGGTTTTTCCCTTCAGGTACCACATAAAGGCATTAAAAAATAGCTAAGCCTTAAGCCATGCCAGGATCTCCTGAAGGGCAAGCCATTCCTGTCACTCTCTGCTCCAAGGCTGAGGCCATTCTTAAAGCAGAAATGCCACTGCAATGACTCAAGGGTGGCCTCCTAATGGCCTGCTCTGTTGTTAAATGTCTCATTTTATGTGATATATCATGGGACCACGGCATCCATCCAGTGTCACTAGTCAAAAAACACACCTATGTTGCTACTGATCTTTTGAGAAACAATCACCTCAGCCTACACATGTACTTGCTCCCAAATCTTCACCATTTATCGTTTTTATTTTTGTATGCCTTCTTTAAAAAGATTTTCTTTTAAAATTTGTGTGTGTGTGTGTGTGTGTGTGTGTGTGTGTGTGTGTGTATGTGTGTGTGTGTTCTTGTGTGAGTTTTATGTGCGCCCTGTGCATGTAGGATCCACAATGGCCAGAAGAGGTCGTTGGATCCCTGGAACTGGAGTTACAAGCATTTGTCCAGCCTCTCTATTAATTATCTTTTATTAGGGGACTTTCATATAGACCCAGCCCCTTAAGGTATGGACTTCTGTTATTTTTCAAACATATGTCATCCTAAGAAAGTTCACATGTAGTGAGAAGAAGCCAGAAATAAACCTCCAGAATGCTTAAGCTGGACAGCATGGAAAAACATGTTTTTAGAAATTTAATATTCAATTGCTTAATGACTCTGAACTTCACATTAATCTTAAATTAAAATTTAAGATCTATCTTTAAACTCTGATCATCCACTCCAGACATTTTCTTGTTCAATGTAAACAGTGGGAAAATCTCATTATTAAATCTCATTATTGTTACTTCGACTTTAAATAACAACTTAAGTGTTTCCAAAATCAGAGTATCTAAGTCTTTGGACTAAATTATGGAACCAAAAGAAATGAACTTTATGGGGCTGGGGGTGTAGCTCAGTTGGTAGAATGACTTCCTAGAATGCATAAAGCTCTAGATTAAGTTCCTAGCACTGTAAAAATTGAGTGTAGTGGTACATGCCTGTAATCTCAGCATTTGTGAGGTGGAGCCAGAAGAATCAGGAGTTCTAGGTCAGCCTCAACTAAATAGTGAGACCAGCCAGCCTGGGCTACAAGAGACCTTGTCTCAAAGAAAAAAACATGTGTTAAAACCCTAACCCCCAATGTCACTATATTTCAAGATATGACTGTTACATTAGGAAGCTAGTGATAAAGCCATAAAGATTTCTTCCTCCTCTGAGGGAGACCTTTCATGTACAGGAAATAAGCCCAAAGCTCTTGTTCTGTTTCTCCATGTCTACAAGTATATGCCACATGAGAACATACACTAGACAGAGAGCTGGAACCAGAAGTTTCAGTACATTTTACCTCAACTCTGAAAAAATAAATGCCTGTCAACAGAATGACACATCTGAATTTGATAACATGTGGCATATATCTAACTGACTCCAGGGAACTGACTAGAACTAAGCAAACATCTTTACCTAATCACATGGGAGTTAGTCCTATCTGTTCAGTGCCTAGAAGGATAAGTGATGGCTACCACACCTCACACATACACCTCAGATGAGAGCTGAGCAGGCATTGATCTGGGCAAGAAGACAGACTGAATTTCAGGAGGAAAGAGAGAACAAAGATTAAAAAAGAATTAATGTCTTTTCTCCTTGGGGTTATTTTCAGTAGACCAAAGGTATAGGTATATGAGATGAGTCCTCTTGGAATTATGGGTAATTCTGTGTTTAGGGCTTTTCTTGTTTTTTTTTTTTTTTTGTTGTTGTTGTTGTTTTTGTTTTTTGAGATCTCTAAAAGAAGATTTTCAAAATACTACTAATTTCAGGGCACAAGGAAGCCATGGTGTTACTGGTATGCTTTGGAAGATCTTCTCTGAACAGGTTCGCAGTAGCTTCCTGAGATTACAGTAGATTTCACTGGAAGAACAGAACATCTGATGGGACTCTGCCACAAACTCAAGTCTGAGCCTCCCTCAAAACTCATATCTTAAAACCTACCCCCGAGCCAGACATGGTGGCACATGTCTGCAATGCATGGCAGAGACAAAGCATTGCATTGCTGTTCAACGCTTCTCTTGAAACTGGAAACTGAGACAGGAGGACCATCAGTTTGAGGTCATCCTAAGTCATATTTGAAGATCCTGTCTTAAAATTAAAAAACAAAAACTACAATTAAAGTAAAATCTAATCCCCAGTGAACTACTATGAAGAAGAAGAAGGCCCTTTATCAGATGATTGTTGCCCTTGTAAAGTGTCCTGGGGAAGCTTGTCTTCCACTGTGACACATAAAGGCACATCCAGAAGGTACAGCCACTAAAGCACAGAGCTTTCTCTACACTTATCTTCCTCTACTTCCTCTACTCTTATCTTGATCTTGAACTTCTGAGGTCTGGAACCAGAAGAAATAAATTTCTGTTATTTGTAAATTATTTAGACTAATATCTTTTGGGTATTTCAAATGGACCAGTCTATACTTCAAAACAGACACGAAGATAACCCTGTGGATAAGACCAGCTGGTGTCCCAGAAGCCACCAAGGGGACAACAGCAATTTAAAAATTCTCTGCAAGATGGAGTTAGCAGTAGGACCTGCTGACATGGACGTGGGATTTATAGCTTCAATAAGGATGATGGGATTCCACAATAGCAGAGGCAATGTAGCATTACTTAACAGACAGAGGCCAGAGGGATGAAATTACTGTAAGGGAAAGCAAAGCCAGGGTGTCTTGACCTGCCAAGAGCCATGACTCTAGCTGACAGGCCCCAACACTGCTGAGAGCAGGAGAGATGTCCTGCTGTGTGTGGCTTTTCGGACTATCCCTCCTTCATAGGGAATAAGTTGTTGCCCTCATATTACACAGCTCTAAATAAGAGGTCTAGAGACTGGTGACATCGAGCTTTAGAGGTACCATGTGCCTCTAATATTGGAATATTGCCCTCTAGTTAGGCCTAACTTTTTGACATCAAGACATGACGCTGTCACAAAGCTTATCCTTGAAAAACACTCACTTAAGTTTCATAGGACAGTCTCCTATTTTTATAAGTTTACAGTTTTGCATTGATATATACTCAGAGCCATCCTGCTGCAGATGTTGCCTGTGTGCCACAGGTTGGACACCTCTGAGTATCTGGACCATTTATCAAAGTGACTCAGAGAGGTGCCAGTTACCAGCGGTGCTTCAAGAGTTCTGAGATGCAGTACAAGCATCCCATACTCAGACCACATGAGCCACTAGATTCAATGATGTAAGAGGCATATTGAATAATTTTCAATGTATTGTCCCCATCAAACCTCAGAACAAGAGTCAAGAGCATACCTCTTGGGTCCTAACAAGGACATGCCTGCCACAAGAAACAACTTGTCATAATTTAAAAGGCAGTTCTTGGAGTGGTGATGGGCCCTAGTAGCCTCTAAAGCAGGACCAAAGGAATTGCCCATTTATGAGTTGTTCACTAGATCTTTCCAGTCAGTGTCAGGCAGTTTCAACAACAGCTCACCACCTGATGGAAACAGAACCTGCAGGCTCCAGCAATTTTACAGTCATCAGTAAGTTGCACTAAAATTTGGCCCAGACTTCAGTTCCCACCTCTACCAGAACTAATTAATGTTCTTATATCCCTCTTTTATGTCATACCAAAAGACATAGGTGAGAGAGACAATGGTCATCAGAATTTCCAGTGGTTGTTTTAAATTGTTTCTTCCTGCCCCTAGAGTGTTAAGTCTTTGACAAATTAGAGTCTGGGAAACCTGAAGCTTCATCCATCACCTTTCCATTTGGGGGTCTTCATGACCATAGAACAACAAACCAGGACAGGTGCCCACAGGCAGCTTACCTGGCCCTGTGCTTTGCTATCACTACACAGTGAGGAGAGTTAGGAATACTTGGGGCTCCTGGGGAACTCTGAGGTGTTCTGTAGTGTCTCCTGACTGAGAAATACCTATAAAAAAAGGTTGGAGAGCATACGGTTCAACAAAGGCAAAACAATGGTGGTCTCTCACACCTTCAGGACACTGTGAACTGCCTGACCCTCAAACCAGTTGATGTCTTGTTCTTTGACTCCATGAAAACAAGAAGCTAAAAGATGTTTTTAATTAATTTACATAAATCTTTTGAGAACTCTCACTGGGTAGCATTGGCATTAAATGGAATGGAAATGCCATCTTTAACAATGGAGTCACTCTGTGTCCTCAGAAAATGGTCAATAGACTCGGTTATGAAGACTAACCTTGAGGAATTTAGACTTGAGTTCAAGGAGACCAGAGTCTGAATCTAGAGACAGAAAAGCTTATCTTGAGAAAGTACTTAATATCAGTGTACAATAACCTTTTAAAAATGTTTTCCTCGGCTAAGTCAGCTTACTGCCAGAGGAGAACAAACCTGTGCCCTGAAACAAGAAGCCTTGCCTGGAGCGGTCTACATAAGGGCGATGAGTCTTTGAAATCATAAGCTTTGTCTTACTAATCCACATGAATTTATATTCAACTCCATAACACAGCTGGGTGTCTCTTTTCCTATAAAAATAGCATGTTAACATGTTTATTGTCAAGGACATCGCACACTCCTTGAAGAGGTATCACGTTTGCCCTGTGGTTTGAGCACCCCAGGCAAACCAATTCCTTCCCTGTGGGTACACGGATTGCCAAGAGGAGCACACAAAACTGCCAGACAGTTTGTCATAGTCCCATTTGTGGATGAATACACACTTTTTATTCATAGTGCATGATTGAACTAGGTTTCAAAAATCCTCTAATATGGTATACATTGCTGGTTCCCAAACAGTGGCCCAGGGCCATCTAAATCAACATCTCATGGTGTTTTACTAGAAATGTAGATTCTTAGGCTAGGAAATGGCATGAAGGTACAGTGCTTGCTACAAAACCATGCAGACCTGGGTTCAGAGCCCCAGACCCCACACAAGCCAGGTGTGGTGGCTTATGTCTATAACTCCAGGCTGGGGAGGAACAGAAACAGGTGGGTCCCTGAAGCTCACTGGCAGACAGCCTAGCCAAACTGATGAACTTCAGACTGAGTGAAATACTCTTTTTTAATGAATGAAAATGGAACCTGACTGGGGAAAGATAACTAATGCCAACTATGTACATGCATACCCACATGCACGCATATCTATACTAACAATTACATATACCACACACATGCATCATGCATACAACACAACACACACACACACACACACACACACACACACACACACACAATGTAAATTCCCAGCAGTCTAGTGGTGATGCACACCCACAATCCCAGCACACAGAAAGCAGAAACAGGACCATCGATCAGTTCCTGACAGTCATCTTCCCTATGTAGAAAGTTTAAAGTCAACTGAGGCTACTCAAGACCATGCCTCACAAAAACAACCACCAACAATAATAATGAAAGGTTGGTTTTGCCACACATCCAGAGAATAAAAAGGTCTGAGGCTACAGCCCAGCCATCTGTGTTTAATAAACCTTCCAAGTAATCAATCTCCCATTTGTTCAGATCGGAGGATGGATGCTACAATGGACTCAGGTTGAAGGAGCCATAAAGACCGTCAAAAATCCACCACAGTGTTAGTAGGCTCTCTAACCTCTCTTAGCCTCCACAGCCCCAACTGTGGAGTCAGGATTCACTTTCCTCCTGGGTTCACCTCTGTGAGGTCAGGTCTGCTCAGAAGCATTCACACCAACAGGCTTACCCCACACCCCAGGTCTGACAGAGCAGTCTAAGCCTCCTAAAACTGCCATACCCAGGTGTCATTGCAAGAAATATGCTAAGTCAGAGAGAAGCAGAGGGAAATTTTCCCTCACAAGATTCGTCTTGTTTATTTTTCCTGCTAACATTATTTACATATTCTTGACTTTCAGCTATAGAAATTTTAAATCAGGCAGTGATCTGAGCTGAAAAGAATATTTAGGTAAATCAGGAGAAAATGGAATAAGAGAGAGTGATGAGGGGGTGAATATCAGCAAAGCACATGCTATACGGGTGTGAGGAAGTCATAAGGAAACTATTGTGTACGTGCATTAGAATATTTGTAAAAACAACAAAAATATTTAGCCCAAGAAGTATCAGTGACAAACCAATTTTCAAGTAGCATACTTTTTGTTTTGATTTTAAGAATCCTTGCAGGAACATTATTTACAAGTCCCAGTTTCAAGGAATGGGAGTCTCTGCCATTACAGTTTTGAAGAATATTTGACTATGAAGGGTGCTATTTCCTTCTGCATTGCCAGTGAGATAGGGACCCTGAGACTTTCCTTTCGACTTGGCTTAGGAATTGAAGGTTCTACCTGTTTGGCATAGCTCTCCCTCATGTATTCAGTCAAACTGCTCAAAACCTTTGAAGAGGCCAATGAGACATGTCCGTGGGCAAAGGTGCTTGCTTTTCTCTCAACCCTAATGACCTGACCCAAGTTCAATTCCCAGCATCAATATGGTGGAAGGGGTGAAATGACTCCATAAGATGTCCTCTGATCTTCCCATGTGCACCAGGACATGCATACACACACTAAGTGAATAGATGCATAAATAAATACATAAACAAACACATTAAATTTCAAAAAAATGATAATTCAAGTATGCAGTTAAAACAGACACAATCATCTAAAAAGGGTTTCCTGGGCCAGTGAGATGGATTTGCAGGTAAAAGGCTCTTCCCTCCTGGGGATGCAGGCCTGACAACCAGACTTCAATCTTCAGAAGTCAAGTCAGGGTAAAAGGAAAGAACTGAGTCCAATAGATTGTCCTCCAATCTCCACACACAAGCCATGGTATGTGCACACCACACACATGCACACACAATAATAATAATGATAATGATAATAATAATAATAATAATAATAACACTTCTTTTAAAATGGATCTTATTAAAATGTGCAGAGGGCTTCCACAGACCACTCCTCCATGCTTCTTCTTTTCAACACTTTAATATTAAAGAGCAGTGTTTGTACAGAATAGAGGAATGCACACAAGAGCATGCTCACATATGTTCCCACACACTTTGTCTTTCTCAAAAAGCCACATATAAATTCCACTCTAAATTAGGTAGAAGAAACATGAAGAATGGCTCCCAAATACTGAATTAAAATAGTTGGAATATGCCAGTTAATTCTGCAGTTAGCATTTTGCGAATCATTTAAGAGGTAATTTAGGGTCTCAAACTCACAGAAATCTACCTACCTCTGCCTCAAAAATGCTAGGATTAAAGGTGTAGACCTCCATGCCCAGCTTATTTTGGCTTGCTTAAGAAAAAGACCTATTACAAATAGTTCAAGGTCATCCTGCATGGAGTAGAAATCCTTTATAAACAACTGGCATACTAATGTTAAGTCCTTCATTTTTCCAAACAGGCTCTCACAGCCTTCTACTAAGCAAAAGCTTGTTGATCTACTTCCTACATAGAATGTAGCCTGCAGGAAATGGCAAAATTCCAACCAGCATTCTATATAATGAAGGCAATGGTAGATAGGAAAACTCACAACAGAAACTTACTAGTACCCCAAACTTGGTGCTGTCTGATATTTACTATAACCCTTTCCCATGGCCTTAAAAACATTTAATCTAGGTTCCTCATTTATCATTCCTTTGGAGGGAAAAAATCAAGGACGTTTATGTCAATCATATGATAGATTAAACAAGCAAAACAAATAAACAAAAAACCTTTCATCCCCACTTAATAGGAAAACAGATAACAAAAATCTAAGGAAAACATTAAACTTTTTAAAAGCCTAGTTACCCGGATGCTCACATCAGCCATAACTAAGTTTCAAGGAACCAGGAGGCTCCAGCCAGCAAGATACTTGGTATTTGTCTAACTCAACCTTCATTAGTTTATATGTTGCTCTCCCCACTGGCAAAAATTTCATCCATTTTCCCCATAAATAGCACTCACCCCTGAACATGTTCTTCATGTGTCTAGTCATCCAGGAGGACTATAAGAAGTAATTTTATTTTTAGCAGGTCGTCCTCCAAAACAGGCAGCTTGCTTTCAGGTGATCCTGAGGTGGCCTTTAGTGACCAGCGACAAAACTACAGAAGGGTCTTCAGGGCATGTAAAGGAAAGGAAGGTGACAGAGATAATTGTGTTCTACCAAGTATCTCCTGGGGCTGCTGGATGACAGAATACCAAGGTAAGAGGTCTGGTCTGAACAACACAAGTGTGAAAGGTAGGGTGATGCCACACGGAGATGTGGAAACATATTACAAGAAAGGTCAAAGAGCACCACAGAACACTCTTCTAATGGAAAACAAACTTATTGACAAATAGTTGTTAAGATTACAAATCATTCATATAACAAATAACTATAAATTCATAGTTTGAACATTTTTCATAAAGCATATCATGTGACCAGTATCTAATAAGCATGTCTGGAAAAACCACAAGGTATCATACTATCAACTACTTACCAAAAACCACTACAAAGTACATAATTCAGTATATAAATATGACTATAGAGTTTCAATAAACTTTTCTCATCTAGGTTGACATTGTTCCCTCTAAGAGCCAAAGACCACCTAATAAAAACTCTAATATCAGACCTGAGAAGCTCTCTTTTGAGTTGTTGGACAGGAATGTCTAAGAGATTCCTCTAAAATACAGCACATTGCTGTTGACCTTGGTTACCAACCCCTAGAGATAGAAGGTAAGTCCCTACTGCTGAAGTCATCATGCACGTTAGACACAAAGCCTAGAGATTCCTGAGCAGGAACTGACCTGAATGCCTCCTCCATGAGGACTAGATACCATGGTACCAGAAGGCATCAAGCAAGCTTGCAAAGGAGGGAGTCAATCAGCAGTCCTACACAGCTATGATACTTTTGTAACAGATGGGAGACACTACAGAAAACAACAACTAACCAAAGTGCAGAGTTGTGAAGCTCAGTCCGGGTGGATTGGGACAACTAAAAACGCTCCCACACCTAAGGCTCAGGAAACACCTCAGAAGGGAAGAACTAGAGGATGAGGGAGTTTGCTGTGATTTTGGGCCTCCTAGCAACATCAGAAGCTCTACCTCAAAGTCTCACCAACATGACGGTCTAAACTTGAACTGAATAAGGACAACACCAATGAACACGACAAACTAGACAGAGAAATGCCTCTGAGACCTCAACCCTCCACAAAGAAACAGGAAACCAAGTAAAGATGGGAGTGGGAGAGATGCTCCTCCCAGGGAAGAGCTTCGTTGCACTCCCAGGCTATTTCCTTGAGCTCTGGTCCTGTTATCTACAAATGGGAATGATAACATCTTCCCTAATCATCTCATGAGCTAATTCAGAAAAATGGCCTTGGGATCCCTTGGCAGCATTTCAAAATTCAAGATGTTATAAGACACTTCAAACTCTTTTGTGAGTTGTCTTCTCAGCAAGACTTCATCCATCATGAACACCTTGGAAGTAAAGGCTGACCTAAATTGAGTGGGTACTTTTTTATTTATTTGGCCCCATATACTGAATATTCATAACTTTCATTGGAGAAATGCTAATGTAGTCAATTAATGATGTTGGTCAAGGCTGTTCCAGAAAGTTTCTGGAATATATGAGATTGATGCTGTTTTGAGTGTCTAATAATCCTAAAATTCTGAATTTTTTACTATGCCTGAATGATGGATCTGGAGGCTTAAATGCAGACAGAGCATGGGCTGGGGAGATCACCCAGTGATGAAGAGAATCTGCATGGCTCAGCATTAAAACTATTTAGCTTTCAACCTCACACTTTTCTATACTAACCTGAACTCATATTTGTAAGCAGCTCAATATCAAGGTCATTTTAGGTATTAGCAACCACACGCGTGTCCAGGGCTTATATCCACAAAACATTTAAGAACTGAAAAACAAATTTACTTCTTCCAAATACAAAATCTTCAAGACACAGATCACAAAAATGTATAGGCTTTAAACCCAACCACCATCAGTACATTAATTTAGTCTTTACAAGGTATTGTTACATTTGAAAAAAAGTAAATTCAATTTTTCTTATTCTGAAAGAATATTCATGTATGCACACTAATTATTGAGAAATGATAGCCCACCATGAATCCTATTTGTTCTTATAGTCAAATTATTTCAAAAGCAAAGGAATAAAAACTATTTCCCATGTTTATAGAAAAGTGCTATGCTTACCGTGACATGTAGGTGCAATCTAAAATACTTTTTACGTGGAGTTACAGCCTATTATAGTTACAATGTTCAGACTGACCTAGGAGAGCAGTGCCAATTCTGTTCAAATCAGCTCTAAAAGGGAAAAATACTGGGCGCAGATATTTCCTCAGATACTTCCAACCAACTACATTTCCTGAGTTAGCTTCATGGCCAATTTTCTGACTCCCATCTCAGCTAGAGAAGCAAACATGACTGATTCTTATCTAAACATTTATGAGTCCATAGATGCACACTGGAAAGTGCCCCGACCTAATGTGACCTCACAGGAATTATCAAGGTTTTTTGGTTTATGGGTTCAAAGAGGTCATTTTCACTTACGTTAATAAATTAGCAGTGTTCCGACCCCAGTGGTGACTCACGGATGCACATCAAAATCTGAATCTATGAGTAAGCATCAGTTACTTGAGCATAAGCAACAGTTCCAGGCACAGCCCATGGGTTCACAGCATGACGTCCTGCCTAGCATCTTATCTCCAAGTTGTAGAGTCAAATACCCAGCATCATGGCATACTTTTACAGAGGAAACAAAAATGCTAAACATGGTGCTAGTTCTTCTCATACACCTACAAATCAGGTAGAATCACTTTCCCATCTTATAGATAATGACCAAACATAGAGACATTCAATTATGTGGTTAACCAAAAGCAAGCTAGTGCTAGAAACAAGATGTGAATCTAAATTGGTGTCTGATATTAACTTTTTGAAATTTACATACATAAGCATTGTACTTTCATCATATTAACTTCCCCTTTCTCCATGTTGTGTCCCCCTACACTTTCTCTTAAATTCATGACTCCTTTTTAAATTGCTAGTGTTGCATACTCATGCAAGTGTATGCATGTGCATGTGTGTGTGCACAAGCTCGCGAGTGCACACACACACACACACACACACACACACACACCCTACTGAGGCCTAACTTTAGACTTAGTTCTTGGGATTACAGTGGTGAGAATTTGCAAATTTTCCCATCCAAAGTGACAAAACCCTTTATTCTCACAATTCATATTTTGCTCCCCAAGTAGAACATTTTATAAACACACCTGCATTCTTTTCCCATACTCTTGAGAGGATCTATTTTATAAAATCATGTTTTAATGCTGGGACTACAATTGTTTGAAGCTAATTGAGGTAAAATCAGTAACCTGTGCTTCAGATTCCAAAGAAACTCACTCGCTGATACTGAGAACCTAAGAAGGAAAAATGTGTTTGTAAGCTGTCCCAAGAGCTCACAGTAGAAACACAGGGGAGACTATAAACCGATACAGCCACACAACAGCCAAGCCACGAGCCCCAGTCACTTTTCTAGACAGCAGTCACGGACCCTGGGTCCATCTTCACTGATGCCCCTAATAATTAACCACACCCATATTTTAATTCTTTTTGTATTTGTATATTATCTCCCAGCCTAGTATCAACAGAGGTATGTCTATACCTTAAGCATTCATACTTAGTTTGTTCTCCAGAAATTTACATTGGTGGTAGATTCACAGTCAAGTATGACTCCTGACTCATTCCATTTTCTCATGTCTCACTACAGGATCTCTATGTGTAGGAAGAGGTGGAAGTGAGCCAATCAGTGGACATGCCAGAGACAAATTTCAGGTGACTGTTGAGATCATGGAGAATAACAGAACTACATGATATTGTGCTTCTGAATGTGCAAATGTCTTGCTTTACATTCTAAATGTGGAGAGAGAACTCTTAGTGTTACATGCCCAGTACAGCAGAAAGTGGTTATTGTGTATTTGAAATAAGCACACTAATGCTGGAATTCTGGCCCTGTCACTCATTCACAAGCATGGACTAGATGGTAAGAATGGTGAGTCAGGCCAGTGCTCAGGTCCACAGGGAGGGACTAGAGAACCATTCAGACAGCACCAGAGAGCTTAGTGCACAAATGCAGCCCCAGTATGGGTCAACAAAATCAGTGGACAGTGGCAAGTCAAAGAATCCTGGAGACTTTGGGCCAGCTTCATGGGCAAAACATCTCTGCTCTCATAAAGGGCCCTGTTGTCGTCATCTAGAAATTCTCATTTTTTCAATATTTGCATGCAGCCCCACAAAGGATGTATCTGGTGCCTTTACAGATGCCAAAAGGAGTCAGTCACTAGTGGTAGATGTTGTCACAAGCACTCAGAGAGACAGTGAACCAGGTCTTGTTAGTTATGATGGACTTAGCCCTGGGGGAGTCTTAAAAGACAAGAAAGAATACAACTCTGGGTGCAGGGCAGAGAAGCAAGCATAGGATCCACTTGTCAAAGTCATGGCCTAGCTGTTCAATAGCAAGAGTGGCTATCTATTCTGTCATCCAGAGCAGGACACTTCTGAGAATGGAAGATGGAGCTAGCAACGCTTAGCCCAAAACAACAGTGTGCATTACAGACTCTCTTAGTCAAACCAGAAAGGGGGTAACTAACTGATAAACATGGTTGAAAACAGAACCTAGTTGAAAATACAGCCATGACCACATGTGCCCACAGAAAACCCAGCTACATTTACACAGGTTCAGGAAGAGGATGACCAGAACAGAATGAAAGGTGTGCTGGTACACACCTGCCATCCTAGCACTTGGGAAGCAGAGGCAGGAGGATCTCATCTAATACCACCTCAGACTATATAATAAGCCACCGTCTCAAAAATAAACATTTAACCAAGGGCAGGTAATGTAGCTCATTGCTGCTTGCCTAGAATGCTCAAGGCCCTGTATCAATCCTTTGTGCCAAGGAAGAAAGGAAAACAGAGTGAGGTTTTAGCCAGCCAAACCAAAGCATCCTTGAAAAACTGTCCATATACTGAAGATTACTGTAGCTGAGTTAGGGGGAATGAGGGGTTCATATGCTATTGTCTCTATTTTCTTACAAGATTGGAATTCCATAATAAATTATTTTAGAAGGGAAAAATCCACCTCTTTAGTAATACAAATATTAATCATGTTATTACTCATAAATATTTTATATTCTCTAATTATTTTTATTACCTTGTTAGAAAATTGCTCTCAAAAACAAAAAGGAAAACAACTTGATTCAAGGACAACTCGAGTATCAAGTGTTTTCAAATCATCCAGGAAATAAGTAGTACTATTGACAGAGTGTCTGTACCAAGGGCCTTAGAAAACTTGTGGAAGGGCTGCGGAGACGGCTCAGTTGGAACATTTGCTACACAAGCTTGAAGACCTGTGCTTGGTTTCCCAGAACAGACATAAAGATTGGACGGGGCAGGTACTGAATGTCTTTATCACATGTCCTCCTACAGCAAAATGAATAGCAGAAGTAAGAGATTCCCAGAACTCTATGGGCCAGCTAGCTAGGTACACACAACTAAGAAGCAAGTAACTCTGTCTCAAGGTAGTAAGTGAGGACCAATGACCAAGGTTGTTCTCTGACCTCCATATTCAGGCTGTCATAGGTACACACAAACACACAACACACACACACACACACACACACACACACACACACACACAAAATACAGTTGGAGTCAAACCAGAATATCTCCCTTAAAATTGTGCTTACATAGAAATTCATATCATGCATGTTTATTTAGATTTCAAGTTGGTTTTTGTTTCTCAGTATCATGGACTGAACCTGGAGCCCTCCACACTGAGCTACAGCCCCATCCCTCTAGTTGTTTTCAATGGCTTAGCATAGGTACACTGGGGCTGGTGAGATATAGATTCCTGCATTGGCCACATAGTTTAGATTGCTATCAGTGAAAATTACTTTCAACTCTCAGTGACTTAAGAACAAGAAATTGTTTCTGGATCATGCAGCTGTCCATAAGGAACCAATAAGAATCTGGGGCTCTGCTCCCCTGCCCCACCAAAGGATTTGGGCTGGTGGACACCCTACCATCCTATAACAGCTCCATCAGGGACACTAGGAAATTACAGACTGACTTTCTTTTGTCCTTGTCAAAAGCCATATCTCACTGGCTAAAATTTGTCACGCGATCTCATCAACAAAAGGAGACACATTGTATTTGATGAACATCACTATCTGTATATTACCCCAGCTGCTGCATTGGTCAATGCTGAAGGAAAGCCCTGGAATTGGACAGAATAATAAATGAGACTTACCATGCTGCTTATGTGTCTGAAAATGTTTGTTCAGCCAGTGAATCAGGAAATGGTGAAGAATGAAATTTCTGTCTAACTTTGTCAAACATTCAAATGTCTATGTCTTCATATAAGAGTCTTGATTAGCACAAATGAATATTAAGGATTCATTCAAACCATCTTTTTTAACTGCCAACATGTAGCTAGCTGTTAGTACAGGTAATGGTCATAACAAGTTGAAGAGGGGTGATGATTTTCTATGATCTATTTCTAGACAGAAACTGCCAGGCAGGCTCAACCAAGCACTTCTTCAGATGTTGTGTGAGGTTACTAGTAGATGCTAGTTGCGTCCACAGTCTGAAGATCTCCTGTGTGCCCACTACCTCTGCTAAAGGATTGGAAAGTTCAGGGATGGCTGAGCATCTTCCTCTTTCCACAGCAGCCTCTGCAGGATTTATCTGGGGCTTTCCTGCAGCAGAGCACCCTCAAGACTGCTGGGCATTTGCAAGGCACATAGTTTCTCTTAGAGCAAGCTCTGTAAGAACATGATACCTAAACCAAAGCCACTTAGCACCTAGGCTCTAGGAACTTCTGTAGTGTTAATTTGACCCCACTCTACTAGCCAATGGTGAGTCATAGGGGCCCCTGAGGTCCAGAGAGAGTGAAATACACAGTGCACTATCTGGTTCATCAGGGTGCCATCTTCGGAGATGAGTATAAAATCAGATCCAATTCCCAACACTGCAATAATTCATTTTCAAGTGAAGGCAAGTGTTTCAGGCTCCATACCATAGGAAGTTTGTTCCTAGTGTGATACTGCACTTCTGAAACTGAAAGTCGAACAGAGGAAGTGGCCCAGTAGTGAAAGTGCCTGCTGTTCTGAGGACCAGAGTTCAGATCCTCAGAGACTCCCATGAATGACAGAAAGACATGGATCCCAGAGCAAGCTGGCTAGTGACACCAGCCACGTTGATGGGTTTGGGGTTTGATCAAGAGACCCTGCCTCAAAGAAAAAGGTGGAAGAGTAAGGATGATATCAGCTCCCACACAGGCATGTGCACGCACGCATGCATGCACACATACATACACAGACACACATGTGCATGCACACACACAAACATGCATACACACATGCCCACTCACATGCAAACATGCATGCATACATATGCATATCACACCAATATGGAAAAATAAAAAAGAAAACTAAAAAGACAAAACAGATAAAAGTTTATAAATGAGACAAAGTGTTTTATACACACCTAAGAATCAGTACTTCAGATTTCCAATGATCTTTATAATACTAGGATATCAGCTGGAGGTGGACATTAGTTATAAATATTGCTTCATTGTTATTCAGATAAAATTCTCAAATACATAAATGCAAACAAGAAAGGATAGTACAGACTTTCCAGTTTATATGTACATTTAGAGAAACACACAGAAAAAGCTGAAAAGGGATCCATCAAATTCAAAGACACCACAAAATTTTCCAGTATCACCTGAATATGTTATATCATTTATTTTAAAAGTCCACTGTTTTTCAACACTAATGATTGGCATTTACAGTTTCACCTGCTGAGTTCTGTTGTAACTACCAAGTTTATTAAAAGGCCACACAATCATCGGTCATTTGATTGATCATTGATGGAACATTTGCAGTGAGGGCCTTAAAAACACAAAGCCTGAATTGGTACTCATTACCCAAAGGACAAACTTTCGGTTTCTAAAGCAAATTTATTAGTTTTTTGTTGTTGTTGTTGTTGTTGTTGCTGCTGTTGTGACAAACCACTCGGATCAGAATCAACTCAAGAAAGAAAGAGTTTGCTCTGGCTTACTGTTGCACACAGATAAATCCATAATGTCAGGGAAGCATGGCAGCGGACAGCCGGAGGAGGAAGCTGGCTGATCATATCTCAACCACACACAGGAAACAGAGAGAGAGAACATGAAGTGAGGTAAATCCAGAAGCCCTCAAGCCCATCCCATGACACCCTTCCTCCAGCCTCCAGCAAGGCACCATCTTCTAAAGGTTCCAAAACCTCCCTAAACAGTGGCACCAAACTGGGGATCCAGTGTCCAGAAACACAGCCTGCAGGGAACATTTCAAATTCAGGCCACAACAGCACACACTGATAAGCTATTTAATATTAATGAGACAGTGGTCAACTATGAGAGGGAAGAGATAATGAGGAGAAAGTTTTCTAAAGAGAAGTACATAACATGCACAAAACCATCACTACGTTAATTTATCCCTGTGTGCTTGTAACTTGAGCGCCCATGAGACTCAAGTCACCATGCTCCTGTGTCTGTTTAATTCATGCATGATGACTGTTTTATTTTGCATGGATATTCATGGGCACATAAAACCTTTCTGTATATTCTTTATAATCACCAAGCAATGGGAAGAAAACCCATTTTCTTACAAATATATTTTTGAATGATTCCAAATAAAATACAAAACAGCACATTTCAAGAAAAATCATTAATAAATATATTAAGATCACTTGAAAGTTGTCTGGGAGCCAGTGAGACGGCTCACTGTGTAAAGGTACTTGCTGTCAAGTCTGAGAATTCCAGTTTGATCTCTCAGACCCATATGGTAGAAGGAGAAAGGTTACTCCCTTGAGTTGTCCTCTGATCTCCACAGGACACTGTGGTACATGTGGCAAACACACACACACACACGCATACAAGCATGCATACACATGTTCTTGTGCACACACACATGCACCCTAAATAGAAAACTAATATAGTGGTATTCTATTTGTACTGAAATGTGATTTTATTTGTATGTTAATAAATAAAGTTGCCCAGAGGTCAGAGTTGTTAGCAAGCCATAGCGAGAGCCGGGCGTGGTGGTGCACGCCTTTAATCCCAGTACTCAGCAAGCAGAACTAGGTAGATCTCTGTGTGTTCAAGGATACAGTCAGCATTGGAGACACACGCCCTTTGATCACAATACCAACCATAGAAGACCTGGAGGTCTGTACAGAGAGGCAGTGATGAGACAGCCACGTAGTTGGGTTTACAACCAATGAGAAGGAAGAACCAGAACTCTTTATAAGTCAAACGCACAGGAAGTAGCTCCCTTTTCGGAGAGGTTTCTTGGAGGAAGAAGCTAGCCAGCAGCACGCGGGTAAGCTCCTAACTCTGACCTCTTGGGCTATTATCTTTACCTTGGCTCTGTGTTTCTTATTTAATAAGACGGTTGGTTACATCTACAAACTAAGTATATATAATTAAAAATTTTGAAGAAGAAAGTTATCTTTTTGAACAAGGCTGACTTTAATCAAATGGCTAATTGACCCTTTTAGAGCCAAGAAAATTCCCTTACAGTACAAGTAGCCAAAAGCCAAATGCTAAAAAACAACAAGAAGAACAGCGAGTTATATTCTGGTTAGTTCTGACATCACTATCTGATTAAAATGGTTTTCAGTGACCTTAAGTTTAGAGACAACATAAGCACTGGTTAAGAGATCAGGACACTAGAATCAAACAGAATGACCCCTTGTCAGTGGTTAAAACAAATGTTAGGGTTTGGGTCATCTCTGAAGTCTAACACCTTAACCAGAGGGCAGGATTAAATGATGTAATACATATCAAAAGTAGGAGGTGCCGCACAGTCATCGTTCAGTGAAGGCTAGCTCTGATGACAGAGAGCAGAAAGAGGTGTGGCTCCTTTCATTCTCTTCTGCACACATCTATGGGCGGGCCATCTGCCAGGGGTTTACACAACTGTGCCTATCCGTGGTTTCCAAATCGTGGAAATAAATAGAGAAAACCCACTTGGATATAAATCTGACTCAAAAAATACTCTGGTGATGCCCAAATCCAGAGTAAGACACAGGAGGGGGAAGCCTGGGAGTATCTGGCAGCTTTACTTGAGCCCCAGACTGAGAATCTGCAGAGGTATTTCAAAGACTGGAGCTCATAAGCCTATTATATTGCAAACACAAAGACAAAGGTTTTTGCAATAAACACAAAATTAAAAGGGAAGGATTAGAACATGGGTAACAAAGAAGAGGAATAATTATTGTGTTTCGGGA
>CABHPQ010145952.1:0-14906 GCA_902168405.1 Peromyscus aztecus
CTTCCCTTCTGCAAGCGCCTCCCAGTGGGGGTGCTTTTCCCACTCTGCATGAAGGAACTTCAAGCTAGCAGGAACTCCAGGCCCCACCAGGGGCTGAGCTCTCCCTCCCCGAAACCTTCCTGCAGTGAAGACTTGCTACAGCTGCTTCATGGCCCGCTGTGTCAGGGTGCAGGAGACAAAAGGGAAAAAAAAAACCTCCAGCCTCGGATGTCTGACTCAGGAAACAAAGTTGGGCACCATCCTTTTATGTTTGCGTTCATTAATGTTCCCGTCAATTTTAAACACGGGGGTAGAATTTCCAGACTTTGCAGATCATTTAAAAGCTTAAGGGATTATCAAACCAGTCATTTAAAATGACATTTTCACTGCACAAATATTATTCTATTAAAGAGCACGCATGGCACAGGCCGGGATCAGCTTTGGCAGGGTTACAGGGCCTTCCTCCATCGCAAACCCCACTGTTTCCTCATAAAGCTGTCAAGCCCCTGCTTAATGAAACATATATAAATGTGATGATGTTAGCCATGTCACAGCAAGCTAATTCATCCTGGCTTTTTCCCATTGCGCTACCCTGTGAAGGCTTTTATCATTGTACCCTCTTAGGATCACCCCCAGAGGGTCTGCCATCGGCCTGAGGAGATGAAATCTAAGAAAGTGTTTAATTTCCAAACAGGCTAAACATCTTACATAAATAAATAACCAACAGGCCTGACTAGTGTGGTGGGGTGACATGCCTAAGACAGACCACTGGGTTTTATTAGGAAAGAGATACTAGGAGACATATAAACAACTCCGATCCCTTCCTGGGGTCCTCTGACCTGATGCAGCTGCTAACTTCAGTTCTTGGGAGGTCGGTTTCCATCTTTAATTACCGAAAGAGAATCTGCTGGCACGATCGGGGTGCAGCAAAACCCTTCCTAAGCTCCATTTCTAAATTGTCTTACAAAAAAGCATGTCTGGAGGGGTTTTTAGGTTCCAACCTTCCCAGAATCCTCTGGGTACACCCGTGAAGCCTGAAAGGAATAAGAAGGGGCTCTGGGTTGTTGTAGGGTTTTTATTTTTATTTTTTTTCCTCTTAGCAATACAGTAAGGGGCAGTGGTGGAGCAACCCAGTAAGATAAAACAATTTAGAAAGAAACTGTGGGGGCCTTAAGAGACTCAGAAAATTCCACAGTTCAAGCCCTCTTAGGGACCAAGAGAAGATGAATAAAATGATGGACTCGATGAGAACTGGCCCAGCCAGGGAGGATTCCTTGACGAATTATAGAGGTGGTTGGACTCAAGGGTGCTGAAAATTGCTCCCTCTTTTTAAAGAGAAAAATAAGAAGATATGACTTTTCAGAAAAACAACTATTTCCAGGGACTTTCTTGCCCCAGAATTACTTCCCTGCTCACGTGTCCCTGAGGAAAGTCCCACAAATTTGCTCAAATGACTGCCTGTCACTAATTTCGGCTGGAGAAATCTGCTTGTGTCTATGGCAAGCTGTAAATATGGAGGCACTTGGGAATGTTTTTGAGTAGTCCCACCTGGGATCAGGCTTTGGCCCCCAAAGCCCAGGAAGGATGCATTCTTGGGGGATTCCCTGAGCCTAGGTCCTCCTGAGCACAAATAGTAGGCAGGTCCATATTCTATCACCATTCCAGCTACCTACTGGCCCAGACTCAGCATACCCCAGTGCCCTGTGCTACCAAAGACTGAGTGGTCCCCTGTCTAGCCTCCTCTGCAGGGGTAGCCTGGCATCTTGACAGGAAGGCCAGGGACCCTAGGCTTTGAGGAAACAGCTACTTGGAAGTTCTGCTCAACCCACTTCATACTCTGGATCACTCCTGCCTTTGAGAGAGAAGCACTTCCCAGGATGCAACTGGACAGCTAAGTCAGAGTCGGAGAGTGTGCGAACTTTTGTATTTTATTTCAGAGAAAAACCAATCTATATAACTTTTTAGGTGATTCAAAACTGATTTGCATGGTGAAGGTTCTACAGTGGCTCTCAACCTTCCTAGTGCTGTGACCCTTTAATACAGTTCCTCATGTTGTGGTGACCCCCAACCATACAATTATTTTGTTGCTACTTTAGAACTGTAATTGTGCTACTGTTATGAACTGTAATGTGTATATCTGATGCACAGGACAGCAGATATGTGACCCCCAAAGGGGTCATGACTCACAGGTGAGAACCACTGTTCCAGAAAGTCCTGCAGTAGAGGTACCCATTCACTTTTGTTTACCCCCACATTTGGTCATCATTGACTCCTGAAGCCATACTCAAGTTAGCACAGACTCAGGAACTGGTAAGACACTAACCACTAATCACAAACTCCCGGAAAGAAAGATGCCCAAAGACGCTAAGTCTGTCACCCTCAAACAGTATATTTTCACATCAGCATGGAAACGTCTAGGGAGTGGAGCAGCATCTGATTTTCTAATACTCTGATTTTTCAAACACTAACAATCTCTCCTCTCTCCACTGTACTGTTAACCAAAGCAAATACCACATGGTGTGTGCAGCTGTGTACAAAGGACACAGAGGCACGTGTGTGACCTCCCAGGCCATCAAGGGGAGAGGAGAATTTGTTGCTGGGAGGAAACCTAACTACACACTGCCAACACCAATAGCCTTCCTTCCACAACAGACTTGGTTCCTGTGCCAAAAAATCACTCTTGGTCCCTTTCTAATCCTGCCCTGCTTTATCCACTAAGACTGGGGGGAGACTATTTGGATTGGAATTAGACAGCCACCTGCAGCTAGATCTTCAGCTGCTATTAGTGTTCATAAGCCCTTTCACAACACGCTCATTGAAAAAGACAGTGGACTTTTGAAGTTGCCCAATACTATCTCTGGTGATTTTCTCAAGTTAACAACCTCCATACCAGTCAATTGTGCTGGCTGGGGGAGGTGATAATCTCCTCCTCCGGGTTGCGGTTGGGAATTAAAGGGTCTGGGATAAATTACAGAAGCGATCTCGGCCAAGAACTTTCTTCTCCTTGATCTCACCCCACATCTCTGTAATAGGTTCTCACTTTGACCCAACGTTCAGGTGTTTCTCTATCATCCTTTTTCCAAACTCCCTCCTCCCCATCAGTAACCTTTGTGTCTCTCCTAGGCATCACAACCATCCCAGGCTGGACCCCTTTTGGAGTGGTCTCTCTAGGCATTCTCACTTAAAATGGTTTCTATTCATTTTCCTACTGTCTCACGGGGGAACGCGAGCTGTCCCTTCTGGTTCCGCGTCCCTAACACTTCATCCTCCAAGTACCTCGGCTGTAATAATCAGCTTTCCTGTTCGCTTGCCCATTCAGAGCCTCCAAAAGCCTGCACGTAACACGTTCCCCACTGGCTTTTAAACGGCCTGGTGGCCACAATTTGGGGGTGAGCTCGACGAGCACTGATTATCCAACTGATTGAACAGGGAGCCAAAGTTGTTTCCAATTTTCTGGATCAGTAGCTGAAAGAACTCAACCAAGTGTGTGCCGGTCTCCATGACGAATGACAGAGAGGGATGAATGACTGGGAGACTGAGCTTCCTTCCCTGGCCCAGGGCAGGGATCACAAAGCGTAGTCCTAAAATTCAGAGGGCCCCTTAATCCCTCTTCACGCTTAGGATAAAACAGTGAGTGGTCTCAAGGAAGACCTTTTCTCTCTTCCAACTTCCACCCTCAAGACCCGCCTGCCAATACTCAAGTATCGTATGTTGCTATCTCTTCATTTGATTGGTTGTTATCTTTTTCCTAACCGGTGAATATCATCTTCTCCACTGTTAACTTCTTTCCACATGGAAAAGGGGAATTTTCTACAGAGGAGCTAAAGCAAGAGACAAGCTCAAAAAAAAAAAAGTCTCCCTGAGAAATAGGTATGCCAGTCTTCAAAGGCTAGCCTTCACTTCTCCGGGCCTTGGTTTTCCTGTCTATAAAATGGGGTAATGATAGGGACCTCCTGCACAGGGTCATCATGAGGACCAAGGGGGCAGCTTCTAACTCCTAACAAACTTTAAGGGACATTTTTCATTACTACCTGTCCTTTCTGAATTAATAGAATGGTCATACTAATTGAGCGATCTATTCCAAGTGCAATGAGCATCTGCCAGAGTCTTGAGGGATATTGACAGCTGTCTTGTAGGCCTCTTGCCACAAAAGTTCCCCTCCATCCCTTAGAGAAGCTCCCGTTAGTAGAAAGTGAAAGCTACTTTCTGAAAAATCAGTAACAGTGTGTTGCTGGGTTTCAAAGAGCCAAGACAGAAATCTAACCCAGACTTGACTTCTTGAAACACTTAAGTGGGTGCTGTGGTTTGGATCTTGAAAGTTCCAGAAAGAGCTGTGTATTACAGACATGGCTACCAGTTCATGGTAACTGGAGGTGATGGAACTTTTAGGAAGGACACCTAGTAGCAAGGAGTTAGAAACAGTGAACCCTGGTCCCTTTCTGTATTAGGCATGGTTCTCTAGAGGAACAGAACTGAGAGAATGAACATGCCTGTGTGTGTGTGTGTGTGTGTGTGTGCCCAACAATGGCTGTCTACCAATGGAAAGCCCAATAATCTACTAGTTGTTAGTTCCATGAGGCCAGATGTCTCAGCTGGTCTTCAGCATACATTGGAATTCCAAACAAGTAGGCTCAAAAACCAAAGAGCCAAGAATGAGGGCAAGCAGGCAAAAAGCAAGATCTTCCTTCTTCCGTGTCCTGTGTATAGGCTGCCGCCAGATTTAAGGTGGATATTCTCACCTCAAAAGATCTAGATTTAGGGTGGGTCTTCCCACTTCAAATAATTCAATCGAGGAAAGTCCCTCACAGGTGGACCCAGCCACTTGGCCTTTCCTTAATTCCAGATGGAGCCAAGTTGACAACCAAGGTTAGAGTCACACTTCCCCTGCTCTCTGTTTTCTGAGTGCCATAATCCCACCGCGACGTACTGTGCTGACGCAGGTCCAAAGCACCGTGGCCAAGTGACCATGGACTGAAACCTCTGACGTGGGAGCCAAAATTCTTTTTCCCGTATTAAGTTAATTTTCTCAGATATTTGTCCCAGCACACAAGGGGATGCATGTGTATCTCCCATGCATTTCCTTTAGCCTTGCTATAGCCTCATGTCCAAATCACATCATCTCTACTCTATACAAAGGGTAATAGGCCCGGACCATGAAGAACCTGTAAAAATCAAGCTGCTTATAGGTAACACAGACAGGACCTATCCTCTTCCAAACATATCCCTACCAATCAGATCAGAAAGAGGAAACTGGAAAGAATATTCTCTCACTCATAGGCTGCTAAGAAAAAGTGACTCCAGGAATAATTTAATAGTTTTACTCAAGCAAACCACTCCTTAATCTATACACCCCTACAATCATCCAATCAAATCAGAGAAGAGAGAGATCAGAGTCTACAGCAATTTACCTGCTAGTCAGAATCACTGTGTCTGCTAAACCCTCATCTTACGATGTTTCAGAAGTTTCTAGAATACTGCAGGTCTCTGGTTTTCCAAGAACCAGAAGGATGACAACAGTGAATCAGAGCTGAGAGACAGCCTGCAGAGTCCTTATTTAGGTTTTGTTGTTGCTAGTGTGTGTGTGTGTGTGTGTGTGTGTGTGTGTGTGTGTGTGTGTGTGTATGCAGGCCAGAGGTCAACATTAGGCACCTTCCTCTACCACCTTCCACCTTATTTTTTCTCAGTCATGTTCTCTCAGTAAGCCTGGAGCTCATTGATTCAGCTAGGTAGGCTGTCCAGAAGGACCCAAGAGTCTTCCTGTCTCTGCTTCCCCAAGAGGAGAATTACAGGTACATACCACAGTGTGCTGCTTTCTTACATGTGCCTGGGAGACTGTACTCAAGTCCTCAAGCATGTTCAGCAAGCATCTTATCAACTGAGCCATCTCCAAAGCCTTGCTTGTTATTTATACTTTATTTTATTGCATTATTTTCTTGCTAACCCTGCAGTGAGTCTACTTGCTCCACCTGAGAAAACAGAATATATCTTCACCTAACCAATCTGTAGGTGGCTGAGAGCATATTGTTGTTGAATAGTGAGTGGAGATCCCACAAAAGGGTTCTGGGAGCACCCGGGGCCAGGGCAGGGCCTCAGAGGCAAGCTCTGTCCTCTCTACTCACTTGTGTTACCCCCTGCCTGTCTCGCTGCCGCTATTACCTCATTAGCCAAAATATGAGCAGAATGGATAGTCAGAAGTGGAGCCATCTGTCAGCCACACTGCACTCTCGTGAGGAGCTGCAAATTCAGACCCTGGGAGTTCGGGGCAGTGAGGAGTACTCCACCTCAGAACCCAGCAGATCTGGCAATGGGTATGCACTCCCTCACATACTTGATGTAGAAGGTACCAGAATACTTGATTTGAATAGTCAAGACCACAGAGTGAATTCCTAAGCGGGGAGAGGACTAGTGTAGCAATCTAGATCTGCTGTCTGTAATACTCTATGAAACCTCCCTTGGCCATGGAGCTTCAAGGCAGGAAGGTCACCCCTGACAGACAAGCTGGTCCTAGCAGCCAAGTAAAGACACCAGAGACATGTGGACAACCACTCGAAGACCCGTTCTTGAGAAGGAGCCTGCCCAGGCCCATGTGACATTGGAGCAGGGAGCTTTTCCTTTTCGGTTATCCACTCTGCCCAAAAGCATAATGTAGAGAGGGATGCTCTTTCCACCATGCCCTGAGTCACTCTTCACAGTGTCCTTTTAGCCTTGCAAAGGCAAAAAGCCAGTACCAACAGGTCAGGCTAACAGCTAGCTATGGGGGACAGCAGTGAGCAGTTCACAAGCTTGTAGTACAGGCTTAATTTTTCCTGCCCCTGTCTGCTGAAAGTCGGCGAGAATGAACAAGAACCTTCCAGGGGAACCTTAAGGCATTTAGATTCTCAAAAATTCTCTTAAGGAATTTGGAACTTTACAAGCAATACCTTAAAACAGTGGTTCTGAACCTTCCTGATGCTGCGACCCTTTAATACAGTTCCTCGTGTTGTGGTGACCTCCAACCATAAAATTATTTTTGTTGCTCCTTCATAATTTTGCTACTGTTATGAATCACAATGTAAATATCTGATATGTGACCCCCCAAGAAAGGGCCGTTCGAACCCCAAAGGGGTCACGACCATGGGTTGAGAACCACTGCCATAAAAGCATTCACCACCAAAATAAATAGCTCAACAATCTCGTACACACAAAAAGCTCTGAATCAAGAGGCTGCCCTGCCGTGTGACCCTTGGGAGATGTCATAAGCAAGGGGGTGGTGGAGCTGCACCTCAAAGTTCATAATGCAGTGTGGAATTTTTTCAAAGGTCTGCCTCAACTCCTTCAGCTCTGCTCCTCATCCCCGGAGCTGGCATTTGTGTGGCAGATCTGTTTGTGATGTTTCCCTGTCACATTCTCTTCCTAGGCTCCATCTAAGACATGGCTTGTCTAGGAGCAAGGCAGGCCAATGCCATAAGCCCCGACAATGCCTAGCAGGCCTCTGGTCTCAGGCTGGTGTGGTTTTATAGACCAGGTGCCCGCCACAATCACACAGACTGGGCCTCACCACCCACACACACACACACACACACACACACACACACACACACACACACAAAACGGCACTGTTCGACTCCTGTTTCAAATTAGCATAAGAATTTCTCAAGGCCCACCTTGCATAACATGGAAAAATAGAATCAGAAGGAATCAACCTGATAGCCAATAAAATGCGAGGCACCCTCCTCCAAAGACAGCCTGTTTCTGCCCCCAGCTTTATCCTATAAAGCTCATTTGCGCAGGCAAAAGGGAGACTGTGTCTTGCCCAGACTAAGACTAGTTAAGTGCA
Organism: Peromyscus aztecus; assembly: GCA_902168405.1. Lineage (NCBI taxonomy): Eukaryota > Metazoa > Chordata > Mammalia > Rodentia > Cricetidae > Peromyscus > Peromyscus aztecus. The sequence goes on from CABHPQ010145952.1 coordinate 7,796, forward strand.
GGAGGAATTACATGTCACCCCATAGGAGCACAGTGACAGAGCACTGCTGTTCTCTGGTGGCTGGAATGTGAGCAGGATTTCTGACTAGGGGAACTCAGCCTCTCTCCTATGAAGCGCTCAGGCCTGAGTGGCCCTTCCCCTCCATTCACCTGGCAGAGATACAGGATGCTGAAGCCTTGGGTGTTGCTGTGAGTCTTCTCTACCAGGGTTTTCAAGATGCTCATAAAGGAAACCTGCCCCCAGTGGCTGAAGGTCACGGTACAGAAGATGAGATTTACAGGGTGTTTCCAACAGCTCCATTGGCTCCAGTGCAGGAAAGAACGCCTGTATCCCAGTGGCAACGTCTAGATGTATGAGACGGAACGAAAACTCCAGACCCAGCGCCAGCATCGGCGAGAATGAATAACTCCCGCTTCTCTTGCTTATGGTTCTTACACTTTAACTGTTCACCACCCTAAATTTTATTTTTACACTCATAACACTCCAACGCTAGCGGTGCAATTGGGTAGAGAACCATATTTTACGACAATCATCTAAATATCCTTCAGGCTTTCCGCATGTTCCAGGATCGGTTTTCCTGCTAGCACGTGAGTCCTGCTGCGTGTGAGCTACGATCTTAGTGGGTCGAGAACCTGGAGTTCAGGTAAGCCTCGCAGAATGAACTAGGTTCAAATATTTGCTGTGATCGAAGCAGCATCAGTCTACACCCCCACAACCCCAGGCTGAACGAGAACAAAAGTGGCCCCCGAATCTGGCAAATTCAACCTGGATTCCCCAAAGCAAAAAAGATCAGGATAACATCGAGTGTTGCCTGGACTAACAGCCACGTGTGGATCCTGAATTGGACCCAGTGGCTTAAAGAAAAAAAATAAATAAAAATAAACAAGACGAGAGAAGTCAGCATAACAGCATAACAGTCAGCTGTGCCTGTGGAACTGAGCATGCCCAGTTGAAAAGCAGCTGAAATGATGGAATCAGCCAGAGACTTGCCTTGTTCCGCCTCATTTGGTTGCCCACCTTGCTGGTTTCTATAAAGAAGGTTACATGAAAATCTTAGAAGAAATAGGGGACCAGGAAAACCATGTCCTCTGCTTTCAAAGGCTAGCTAGCATCTAAGATTCATGCAAAGGGAAGCCTGTTACCAAGGGTTCTGGTATATCTTGTACTTAAGGCTATTCACTGCTGTGTTAGGAAGGAGCTCACATTTCAGAAGGAGGCCCTGGCATCACACACACATCCTCTTCCACCGAAACTCTGTGAGATTGGAGACAGGCAACCATTCGGGTCACCTCTAAGAGGTGGTAGTGTCTAAGGTCTGCCTGGTCCTGAAGAGACGTCACCTCCTAAAGTGCCATTGCACATCACAAGGCTTTGTAAACGTATAATGCTCATCTGATAGATGATGGCCTAGGAGTTATTTCACAGTACCTGTCTGTGATTTAAATAACAGTGGCTGACTCATATTCCAAGCTTCTATCTTGACTACCCTGTCTCTGTACTTAATGTTGTGTTGCTAACAGTAGGTACAGGCTCAAATGTGCCTTTCATAGCAGCTCCCTGTTATAAGTGGGTGTAGGAAACCTTGGCTCAAGAACATTCACCAATGGAACCTTGATCTCATGGCGGGTGAATGAGGACACTCAACCTCCTGGATTCTAGTCTCCGCCCCTTCCACTGTAGAAAACCTCAGACTGGACCAGTATGGTGAACTCCTTGAATTGCAAATGCCCCCTCTTAATTATCCATGTAGCTATGGGGCCTAGGAGAGTACTGACCACATCATGAACCCTTAATATAGGTTTGCTTATCAGAAGGATGGGTGTATGGATGGCTGATGGATGGCCAAATGAGAAAACCAGAAGTGTGATTATAAAGGAGTGTGATTATATATTACTGGGGGATCAGAAATACTGAACTAAGAATCTGGGGTACTCAGTTCAAGTCTGACCTCCCCATTAACCAGCACTGTGGCACATCAGGGACCCAACTCTGAGCTCACATCCTCTTCTATCAAAATGAGATAAAATGCTACTCTACCCATCATCACAGAGATGCCAAGAGATGATCAGACAGGTTCAGTTTAACTCTATTCAAATATAAGTTACACCATTTTATTATATAGTCCAGGGACTGCCACATGTCACAGGCAGAGCCATTGCTGTTCACAGATGGAAAAAGTGCTACCCAAAGAGAAGAACTGTCCAGTCTCACTGATGACATATTCAATAAATTTACAGCTGTCCTTGCCTTAATGTGCAGAGCTTCTTCAGGCTAGACTTATATAAGCACCCACCACACTGGGTGGCCTCAAAGCTGCGACAAGATGTGCTAATACACACTTCAGAGGCATATTGGAGCATCGGGTCTTCTCTACACAGCTGTCTTTGCCTTCTGAAAGCAGTTGGTACTGTTGAACTAAGTTTTGAGGATATCTGAGAAACACAGTCCAAGCCTAGTCATCCAGTTTCCTAGGATGCTTGGCTGGCTCCCCAGTCTGGCCCCAGCCTCTCTAGTCTCCATCCCCATCACTCCCTGGGAGAGCCCTCTGTCCCTGACAGGTTGGCGTCCTCCCCATCCTCTGATGTGCCTCATACATGCCAAATTCTGTGACTCCAGCCTTATAATTCTTCCCATCCACCCACCTTGGAATCTAGCCCACCACCCCTTCATCAAGTGCCATCTATCCAGGAGAAAGAGCTCAAGTCCTGTCATCACCAAGACATTATGTTTGTCCCAGCCCGTAGGGTCCTCCCTTGTTTCTTCCAGCTAGCCTGCATGTAGACACGGGTTGTAGATTGCAGGGTCTCTCCAGAAATATACACTGAAGTGTTAACCCACTAATGCCTTTGAATGTGGCCTTACCGTGAATAAGGTCTCTATAATAACTATGTTGAGGCTATACTGACTTGAGATTGGTCTTAAATCCAAAGACAATTGTCCATATATGGAGAAAGACATATAAGGACACAGAGGAGAAAGGCATATGCTAAGGTTACTGAAATCTGCTGTCATCTTCCAGAGACTAGCTAAGGGAAGGGAATCTTCTAGAGTTTTAGAGAGAGCATAGGCCTGCCTACACCTTCCCTTGGGATTTCTAGTCTCCAACACTACTTTCTGTTGTCTCAAGGCATCCAGATTATGGTACTTCGTTATGTGGGCCTCAGGAAACCAATATGACATCTCAGGCCTCCCACTGGGCGGATGGATACCTGGCCCATCATATGTTCCTACCCTCTCAACAGTACATCCCAGGTCTGAGAACTGCCTGAGGACAGGAACCATCTGTCCAACGTGCTTTTAGCCTCCCTCACGCAAGGTGCCTTATAGCTTGATTGCTTCACCTCAGGCACTATGACCTGACATTCCATCAGGAGTGAGATTACAGTAGAAAGGTAAATTCACATATAAACATGCACAGGTGTGTATTTGTATGTGAAAATCTTATAATGAAACTCATTCATGAAATAATCTTAAAAATTAAAGAAAGGGGCACCTACTCTCTACTCAGATTTAACAAAGGCTAGAACAGGGTAATGTAGCGTTCAGGTCACTATTTCCTCAGGGAGTAGAGCCCTGCCTACCAGCTCAAATTCAACTTCTAGGATAAGCTTACCTAAATCTTTTTCTTCAACTCTATTGCCACCAAACTCCATGTCGAGTCCAGTCCAAACACATGTCCTTGGCTCTCTGCCCCTGTCGGGCTGGACTACCCATATCCTTTTTTCCACCACCATATACCCATGCCCTCACCTACCATGTAATCAAGCCAGACTGGTCTCTGTTGTTCCCTCCCTCACAGCAGCATAGCCCTGTCCTGATCAAGCGCTAAACGATACTGTTCCCTTTTCCGGGTTCCACATCTGATGCTCTGAAAAGAGACCCCTTGACTGCTCCTAACCTGAGCAGGTCTCTGATGGCCAGTGTCTCCACACATCGGGTGTGTAGAGGGCTTAAAGCATGTATTTTAAAACCATTCACCTCACTTGGCACTGGACCCAAGAAGCCATAACAAGAGCAAATTTGATTATAAGTGATGCAAGGACTGTTTCCCTTCTCCTCAGCCCCCTGCGCCCTCCCCCCTTCCCAGGGATAGCCATTTGTCTCTTGTTTAGCTTTGTAAATATAAACCCAGTACAACCTACAATATCCAGTTCAAATGTGGCATTCTCCAATAAACTTCCTTCTGTTCTCCAAGAATTCACTCCAGTCTCTTAAAACTTCTCTTTTGGCACGTGATTATAATTATCTTATTTCATGGGTGTCTGGCTATTCCTTTTATCTATTACTTAATCCTAGACTGGATGGCTCTTGAGAGAAAAGATCTTGTCTTCTAATTTCTCCCTTTCCAGGTTTAGGAAATGAAATGAGAGAATGTAATCACAGGGCCCACACGGTGCCTGGCAACTAGTATGTGCTCAATAAATGTCAGATCCTCTCCCCCTTACACATCACTGGGTCCCCAAGAGCACTTTGCAAAATCGCTCGAATCTTGGAGCTGTCTAATAAATGTTGAACACATGAATCAGTGAATACAAGCTCGAGCGTTCAACGGCTTTCCTAAGGTCAATGAGGGCATTTCAGTCATTTTCATTTTCCTGCCTCCATTTCTGAGTTTGTGGGCCCATAAATATACTCCTGTTCCTTGTCTCGGGAGCTGAAGCAAGGCCGTGGGTGCTTGGGGGGGGCACATTGTCACTCAGTCATCAATCCAGAAATGATAGCTGCAGCCTTCAGGAATGGGCTCGAAAAACCATGGCAACAGTCAGGCCTGCCTTGAAGCCAGTTAACTAATTTTGTCTTTACAAAGAAGTAATTAATCACGATTTCTGCACACATCTCATGTTCTTTTGAGGATTTCTCCAATTCTCACACATTTGTACATGTGTGTTCAGCACTGAACATCTCCCCACACTTCTAGGCGAATTTAAATTCTCAAGAGTTCGAACCCAATAAGCACTGAGTGTTTTCATAGAGTTGAAGCCTGGGATTCTTACGAGCTGGATACATTCTAGATATTCCTGAGAGGAAAAAGCAGAACAGAAGTTTGTGAAGATGTGGCTACCTTCTTCCCACCCCTTGCCGCCATTTGCTCTTTGCATTTTGGACAGAGTATGAAGCCCCCTAAAGTGCCACAGACCAGCTGGTCACTCCAGAGTCCTTGGGCTATGCCTCTGGAAGGAGCAGGCCTTGCCCGGAGCATTGAGTTACCTTTGTTTACGTTAAGAGAAAGAAAAGCCAGCGCAGAGCCCAGGACCCCCCTGGCAGAGGCCTGATTTCACACACATTTTCCCCAGATTCCTATTGGCTTGGCTGGAAACCACATATTAAAACCCACCAATCTTTCCACTTGAGCCTGATGAAAGCCGCAACAGAAACAGCTGCACTTCACATGTGGTTCAAGTTAATATCTTATCCCGACGGTTTAACTCTAGCTGGCTGGGCTGCTTTTTTAATATTCACAATCTTCTTTTGTTTCACATTTAGAGTATGTCTTTCATTACTCGCCAGAGCAGAGGAACACAATGAAGCTGGTAGCACTTCATTTCTGAGATGTCTGAAATAATTGTTTGTATTGTGCATGATTCAAGACGCACTACGTGTGAGCAAGCTCAGAAGCAGGGGAAAGTGTTAAACAACCCTAACACGAGCCTCGCTACACTGATGTGGAATGTTTCCCTATTAAAAAAGCAAAACCACACGCTAATGGCTCGGAGTTAGCTTCTAAATTTCAGAGCTCATTGAGTCAAGTAACGTGATAACTTCACTGTTTTCTTCATTCCAATGGCTTTCAAAACTATTGTGCCCTTTACATGTAGGAAAGTTTAGTCAAGGTGTGGCTAATTCCATGTGCAGGCACATCACACACTATTTCCACATGCATACACACACACACACACACACACACACACACACGAACACGAAGATATTCGTATGCATACACATACACAAACATACACACCAACACAAACATACTTCACAGCCATACTGGGCATGAGTAACTTTCAAGCCTATTGAAAATATGCAAGTCTACTTCCTCTGGGAAACTGCACATCAAATTCTAGAGCTTTTGCTTCAGCAGGAGCTCTCTGAAGAATGTGACATCACCTACTGCATCTCTACCAAATGATGTCATTGATTATAAAATGATGAGTTTGAGAGCCTGGGAATGTTCTTCAGGTTGCTGTTTATCCTGCCCCGTGTCTTTAAAAAGTCAAACCTGGGAAGACTTCAACAGACCCCTTTCACTCATGAGTCGTTAAAGGTATGGCTACATTTTTGAACGGATCTTGAATTTTTCTAGTGTTCTGTTTCTGTGTTTCAGCCCTGAGGAAAAAGGGAGATATTGCCAATGTTTTGTGAGCTTTTAATATTTGCAGCATATGATTATGATCTCACTTAAGACTCATAACAAAGCCATCCAAGAGGTACTGTTAGTATCCCTGTTTGTGGGAAAGCTAAAGGGAAATTCAACAGCTTGACAAGATGGCATGGCTAGAAAGTTATTGGGGGCAGCGATCACCACATGACCTCAATATCTTTTGTTTGATTCTTCTTTAGTCTAACAACTGTAGAAATCAGAAGTGTATTGGCTGCTGTTGATCACGTATGCAGCCATACAATGAAGATTATGTAGAAGGCAGAATTCTAAGATGGTGTCCAGGACTCCTGTCATCTGGTGGCCACGTCCTGTAGATTCCCTTCCCTTGAACATAGGTGAGACCTATGAACAAAACCCTTGATTAGGTTGCATTACATGACAACATTAAAGGTGATTTTATAGATGTAATTGAGGTCTCAAATCAGTTGACTTTGAGCCAATCAAAAGAGAGATGACTTTAGGTAGAGTCAGCCTAAAAATGTGAGCTCTTTAAAAGGACTGGGCCATTGATGAAGAAAGAGTCAATGGCATAGAGGTATTCCTGTTGACCTTGAAAAGAAAATGCCAAGTGGCAGCATCGGCATCAGCGTCTAGAAGCTGAAAATGGATTCTAGCTGACAGTCTGAAAAAGTGGAACTTCAGTCCTAACCACCACAAAGAACTGATCCTGCCCCCAACCAAAGAGCTTCAGATGAGGTGACAGAAATGATTAGCACTTTGTTTTCTACTTGA